>JANZLQ010000013.1:2781862-2796472 GCA_026212715.1 Elanus axillaris | reverse complement strand
CGGCTGTGTCCGGCCCGGGGCAGCCCCGGCCCCTCCTCACAGAGCCGCCGCCATGAGGCCTCCTCGCTGCCAGGCCCTGTGCACCCCGTAGACCCATCTACCTTCATTTTCCCTAAATAAACATTAAGTGGAATCGGGGAAACCTTGGATCAGGAATTCACATCTCTTCCTGTCCTCCCCTGCTCTCTATTTTTACCTCAGGTCTGGTAGATAGTGTTGACTATAAAAAGAAGTGGAAGTGTTTCAAAGTCAGAACGGCTTGAAGATAGATTGACCTGAAGATTTCAAAAGGAGGATTCATTGGTGCTCCGTTAACACTGGTAATGTAAAACCAGATCTAACAACATTTTTTCTTTTCCACTTAGTAAAAGGAGGCTCCTTACTGTGAAACTAAGAAAATGTTTATAGTAATAACAGATATATCTGAAGTAGGAACAGTATTATATTTGAGAATCAATTGTAAATATTTATATTAATAGCTTTGTAATCCCATTTGTGCACTGGAGGTTTGTTCAAGCTTTTTTTTTTTTAATGGAAAACAGCAGAGAATGTTGTAGTCCTGAAAGGGGAGAAAACAAGAAAAGGGTAGTGGATGGAAAAGTGAGTTTTCTGCTCCTTTACTTAACACCACTTAGCATTTTCACATGCTGAAATGTACAAATAATCTAGTACTCATGGCCTTAACTGTTGCTTTCAGTTGCTACGTTCTGATTTTTTACTAGTATTCTAGTGAAATACTTTCTAGTATAGAGCTCTCCATTCAGAGCTTGAAATAATAGGCAACTGTGTCCAGTAGTCGCGGTCAGAATTTTATTGAGCTTCAAAAATACTGTTTGTGTTTGGTTTTGTCTTCCCAACCTACATCTATATAACGTCGGTCCTAAAATCTCATTCATGCTATGCTTCCATAAAAATAAGCAAATCTGCTCCCAGTGACATGACATCACACCTCCATCCCCGAGCAGCAGCTAGTGGCTAGTGGCTGCATGGGATTCAAAATGTAAAGCACTATCATGAATTTAATTTCCTTTGACCTTAAAAGGGTGAAGTGTTGAGATTCAACTCTCTCAAGTATTGGTTTCTCATTTGGTAAATGATACCAGCGTTTATCCTGGAAGTTAAAGGGTTAAATCCTCAGCCATCTTCAGCATGAAGTGGTATGAGAACTTTTCTTCCACGCACAGATCAAACAAAGAAGTGATTTGCATTAATATATTTTCTTCCTTTCCTACTGAAATTCTGAAGTGTGAAAGCAGAGACTCGTGAAGAGCAGGTGGAAGATAGGCTACTTCTAACCTCAACTGGGTTTTTTTCCTTAATTTTCTCCTTTTTGGTCTTTTTTTTTAACCCTGATGATGTCTTAATGGAAAGTACAGCAATATAAGTTTCTACTTATGATATTTCCATATTGCCTCATCTGGCTTGAAAAATCCAACATGGCCTAAGTGATTTTGATCAAAGGGTTGCTGGTTTTCCAAATCTCAAAGGGAAGTAAGTTGGAGGTAGAAGTTCAGAAAGAAAATGAATATTTTATTTGCTTCTTTTGTCTGCTTCATTACTTAGCCTTTCAAAAGTTTAAGATTACACTTTGAACCTGAAGTGTAAGTACAGCAATGTTACAAGAAGCTCTGTCCTCCTTAGATCTGTAATCCAATATTCAACACTCTTGATCTTTTAACAAGTCACATCAGATTGGGATGAACACTGGAGAGCTTATTAATCAAATATTACATTTTTAAAAAATCATGACATTTATCACTTTATTCTCATAGTATTCAATCCACTTTTTTTCAGCCGGGATATAAGCATCTGATTCATGGGGACTTTAACAAATACCTTCAGATTTATACATGATGTGTATTTTTCTGCAAATATGGGTATAATATAAAACAGCTCATAGAACAAGTGTGAAAAATCTACACTGAAACTTGTGCAAAAAGAAATAAATAAGACGCAATCAATAAGACTGTGATTAAATTAATTGTATAAGGAAACTTCTGCACATTAATAATTTATAAAATAAAATAATTCTAAATTAAATTCTGATGAAAATGAATTTCATGAGATTTAACACTTCCCTAAAACCATCTGAGTAAAGCTAAAAAAATACAAATTCTCTTACTATCTGCTGCAATAAAAGCTCCAGAAATATAATGCTAGGACTTTGTTCTGATCAGCATAGAAAAAAACCAAGCAGGTGAGACACAGTGTCTGCATGAAATCATTGCTCAATTCAGAGCAAACTTTCCAGATTCTTTTGATCAGTGTCATCATGTCTGAATAATGAATTGTGTAATAGTGTGGAGAGTTTAATTTGGGAACTACAGTGGATCGAATACACTAGCTATCAAGATATTCATGTATTCATTTACTTTATAATATCTTAGGTTATGTGTAAGCATAAATTGTTGAAAAATTATCTCCTGCAGGCACTTAAACTTTATTCAAGCTACAGGAGAAAATTTAGTAACATAGACATTCATCTTGTAGCAAAGTTTATGTGTTATATGGCTGACTGAATGATGAAACTTCTTTGTTAAGTCAATTTGAAAGCTATAGTTTATAATAAGGAAAAAATACATGTCAGGCTGGGTTTTTCAATGTGTGTAGCTTGAGTTTTCTTTTTATTAATGTAGACTTAACCCTATAACAAATCTTCTGAGATTTCAGATGCAGATGTGCTCCTTTCTGTCTTGCGGCATGCTGCAGAACTTCTTTGTTTACCCACAGCCACTGCAAAATATTCTCTAGTCTCCTTTATATTGTCTTTCAAGCTAGCTTGTGCAACATCAGTTGGAGACACAATTATGCTGTTTAGATACATCCCACACTGAAGAGGCCCAGCTTTTCATTCTGTAGATTTGTATACCTAGAGAAATGCCTTATTGCCAAGTTGAAATCATCCTTAACTCTGTGGCAAATAAGGAAAAAAAAACAAATGCAAGCTGTTATTCATGCACAAGAAGAAATGAAAGAATTTTTAATTTATTTATAACAAAAATCAGCCTGAAAGTCTTTTTTTTTTTTTTTAAATAGTAACTCACTGGAGATATTTTCTTGATATGGCCTTTTCAGGAACTTTTTCTTTGTAGAATAGAATAGTTCCAGTTGGAAGGTACCTAGAACAATTATGCAGTCCAACTGTGTTTCTGCCTATATTGAATTTCAAGTTTAATTAACTAAAGGTAAACTGCTTTGATAGAAAGATTACGACTGCTCCTCTCTGGATTTCTCTAGGAAACCTGTGCAGATCAAACCTCCTCTCTCCTTCCTCGTGAAAAGTAAATAAAAAATAAAACTGTATTCCCCTCAAATTAACATTAGAAGATCTGTACCCTTATAACTAAATTAAGCATCCTTTGGAATGGTGTAAGTCGTAATTGTCAGATGAGGACTTGTCCTCTGAAACTGTGTAGCTGATTGAAATTTGTTCAATATTTTCCATTTTATCGGCAGTTTACCTTTCAGTGTAGTGTTTCACCCACTGAACTGTGTGTTTTCCGTTGATTTACAGATTAATAAGTGAACTTGATACAAGTGCTTAACTAGAAATGTTTACAGCTCATTATTGTCTGATAAATGATATAGCGGTATTCTGTCATTTTGGAATGACTATAGGCTTCAGATGATTGACTGCCAAAACCTTCCGTCTAACAATACCATAGCAAGTTTAGTTTTTGACTTTTTTTTTAGAAAGACATACTGCAAACAGCAGGTTTGAAAATAATGTTTGACATTTGTTCCCTTGCTCCTGAGATTCACTGCAGCGTAGTTAACTAATAAAGACCCGCAAAGAGATGAGTGATATCAGAAGCTCACAACTTAACTGCAATGCATCCTTCCTTACGTCGTTGCAACATGTAGGTTGATGAGTGGATTGGGAAATGCAATCAGTGTAGAAGGTATCTGTCATCCTGCCTTTAAATGATGGGTAGAACAACAGTGATCTATTTTGTTATGGGAAGTTCAGATCTGAAATTTTAGAAACATTAGAATCCATGGCACTGGTAAAATTAATTTTGGTTTTATCTTTTTTTAATAATACCTGCATTGTGACTGGAGATTAATTTTCTTCCATTATTCATCAAGTATGAACAGTTTGGTTGTGGTTGTAAGGATCACAGTAATGCCCCACCGGTATGTTTCCTTTTTTGTCTCAAAAGATAATTCTCAGAATGATTGGATGCTCAATTCCTGTGGTAGCTGCAATTTCCTGAATGAGATGTGGCTGCATTGTTAGAAACTGTCAGGGTCAAAACTAATCTTGTAAAAGCTTCTTAGCTCTTTTTGAATGTTCATTTATTTATATGGAAAACATATTACTACAGAAATGTTGATAAGGAAGCAACCTTAAAAGACAGCAAAAATCCAAAATGCAAGGGTTTTTTTCTGTTGCCTCAGCTTCTCATTTCTGTCTTCTCTGCATATATTACTCTTAGAAGACAATATTATAGACTACAATCAAGTCTTATTTATTTGAAAAATTCCAGGAAGCCTTCTGAGTTTCCTTCTGAATTGCTGTTCCTGATGAGATCAGCTTGTGTGTTTTGGTTGCCAAAGTAGACATCTTCTAAAACCATGCAACGTGAAAAAAAATCTCGTTTTTCAAACTGTATTTCTTTATATCTGCAGTCTTATGGCAGGGGGAGGGAGGGGGAGAGAAGTTTGCCTATGGGCTACAAACACTCCACCTATGCAGGTGGTGTTTATGAAGGATGTAGAGAGACCTTTGATCCTAACTCTCTCTTTTGAGTGGGAATTCATTAAAGCACTTCACTGTATTTAAATTCTAAAGATACAAGTAACTTGATTGATCTACTCCCCTGTTTAAAACAGAGCACTTCTCAAGTACTTTGCTGAATTGGGTCCTAACAGCACAGCAAATCACTAATGTCAGCACTGATGCTGGTATAGCAATTGAGAATAAAGATGATTCAAAAGAAGAATCACATAGTATTTATGATCAGAAGTATGTTGCTCATCACAGCTATGTTCTCTTGGTAGATTCATAAGCTGAAATAGAATGATGCTGTATTTCTCTTTTATAGGTCCTTCAAACATTAAGGAAAACTCAGTGAGGAAAGATTATTTTTACTGAATATAGTGCTGTTGATTCTGGGGCAAAATGCTCTTTTATATTGACAGTTAAATTTAAAAAAAAATGTTTTCACAGTTCTTCACATGATTTTTTTTAGACAACAATTGCCTCATAAGACTGTGCAAATCGTAAAAAGCCATCATAACAGACTTTTATAAACCATTAATGTTTTCTTTTGCTTCAGAAAAAAGTATCAGAGAAGGAAAAAGTAATGAAGGTTAATTTTTGTTACAGCCTAAGGGAACCTCCCTACTTGTATGACATTAGCAATTCGTGAGGTACTTGAGCTATTAAAAAAAACAAATAAAGAAACAAAAAAATGCACCAACAATCCCAAACAAACAAACAAACAAAAAAACCCAAAAATGTAAGGGACAGCTAGCTTGAGGGCAGGAAATCAAAAGGGTCTTGTGAACACACTAAAAACGCTGTCTAACTTTTGTGCCTAACGCACAGAAGTGTAAAATAAACAGATCCAGGATCACATGTTTTATCGGGTAATAACATATATGGAATGGCCATGTGAAAAATATTCCACCCTGAGACCCAGCAGTAATACTTGCTTTCTTAACAAAACCATTTATTCCAAAGCAAAAGATCCTATTATTGTGTGACAACTGTGTGTTCGAGGTTCGTACTAGCTATTCAGATTTGGATAGATTTCCTATTTAGCCAAGGGAGTGCTGTTTTCCCTCCATATGTTCAAAGACAGAATGACACACAGCATAAGAATATGTGAAAGAGTCCTTAGAGCAATATAAAAGTTTTCCATGGCAACAACATCTAAAAGATGATGAAACCCATACTGTAGAGATGGTGCCTGAGGACATCCATTTTAAGATTATAACATGCTTAACCCTCATCAGTAGATGGAAACATGGGTCCTTGTGCAGTCTAATGTCAGCCAAAATTAGGAACTAGCCCAGAAGCTCATTAGCTGGGATGAATGGATAAATCTCATTTAATAATTTGAGAAATTTACTTCTTCATGCTTCCCCCAGAAGGTCTAGTTTTAAGAGATGCATTCACCAGTGGTGAAAGACTGTTCTCACACTTGTCTAAGCATAAACAGAAAGTGTTTTCTCATCATTCAGAAAGGCTAGAATCATATAAATAACACTGAGAAAATAGGAGCTCTACAATTTTGCAGTAGTATGTCAAGAACTGACAGGTAAAACTGGTGCATTGAAAAATGCTTATTCTTTAAATCAATAATAAACTTGCAAAGTGATAAATTGTATTTTTTGTTAAAATTTTTACTTCTTTAATTTAAATACTGCAGAATAAACTTAAAAGCTAGTTCCTGTAGAAAGCTGTTAGTTCTTTGTAGCAACTGGGAGGAACTGTGTGCAGAAACTGTGGTGGGTACGTGTATTCACTGTGTTCATCCCAGCTACTTCGAGATGAAGTCAGTGAAGAGGAATAGCTCCTTCAGGGAGTCGAAGAACATGTAAATACAGTGTCCTTTCGGAAAAGAAGAGCTTCTCTCTCTTTCTATAAACTATGCAGATTATAAAGATTAATATGGACATATTTTCATGTTACATAATAGATATGTTCTCTTTCCTTTATCCTTCATTCTTAATAGATTAACGCCATCACTGCTTGATTACTGCAGCTATGCATACATGTAAAGTATCTTAATAAACCAGGAGCCTATCCAGCTCAAAAAAATCTGTCTTTTTGATTAGCAAGTAAATCTTATATAGGTGAGAAAAAAAACAGTGACATTTCATAGTACTGTTCTGTAAAGTCTGTTTTGGTACTTTAGGACAGGACATCTTTTTCATTCTCTTGTGAGGTTTATTCTGTTTGCCTTATTTTGATGTCCATTCTGAAAGGTTCGTATAATCCTGCTGAACTCTAGACATTCAAATGGCGGTGGTTTGAAAGCTATTCTCGTGCAGAGCTACTTCAGTGAGTTACTGGTATTTTTCTTTCTGAAAGTGGGAAAACAAATTTCACCTAAAGGTGCTGTGGCTTATGCAAAAGAACAAGTCCTGAATAAGAATAAATTGCCTTTTCCTCACCATGCGTACCAGCTCTAGCTTGAAAAGGTAGGAATGAGGGGGCATAGTAGGAAGAATTTACTACCTCCTCCTGCTCTTTTGAGTGTTGTGGTGTATCTATATCAGGGCAGCGTATCTGTCCACCAGTTCAATTCCTCTTTGATGTGATGACCTGAGCTGGGCTTTGAAAGTATTATTTGCAAAAAAGGAAGAATTTGGAAGATGTGCCAGTAAGCTAATCTCATGCTAGAACGCCAGACATAAACCACTCCTTAAAAGAGGAACCAATTTACTTTAACAAGGTCGAGCTATCTCCATGTCATTGCCTCACATGCAGTAAATGAAAACATGGAGAGGCAACAAACCGTGGAAGCGTGAGGCTGATCATCACGTTCTTGCTCAAGAAGCAGTCAGCATTAAACAGCATCAGTATGATGCCCTCTGCTAAGAGCAGATGTCCATTTATGATGTAGGCCTCTGAAACAAACCTAAGATTATTGCTCTAATTTGTCATATCAGTCATCCTTGAGAACCTAGAAGGAATATTTTTGCCTAAATTATCATCCAATGATTCCCTTTTACACCTTTCTCTTATGTCAGCTGGTTGCATCTCAAGCAATTGGCTGTTCCCTATGACAGAGTTTGATGAAGAAGTTGCACTGGAGATCTTCCATTTCTTATCCATGTATTAAAAATAATGTAAAAAAACCCCAAACAACTAACAAAGAAGTTCCCGTGTTCTCAAAGTTAAAGAAAAAAACTTAGCTAGAAGCTCTTACAGAAATTTCTAAGCAATCCTTCCTTACACTGTTTTGCGTGACCATTTTAAGCCCAGCTTATAGATTATGTTAGAAAAACCAATCACTGTTATTATTTTAGAAAAGGGTGACGGAGAAGACATTCGATCAGACCTACGGGGTTAGTATGTCAGTCGGTTCCTTTTAGACTGCTAGGTGACCGGACGACCTGACACGTAGTCGCACTCGCAGCGACGGGTCGTCTCTCTGAGAGCTCCCTGGAAGGCTGGCGTGCCATTACGGGGGGGGGCTGCAAGGTTTTATTGCTGTAACGGCACCTCCTGCACCGACGCAGGAGAGGTAGCTGAATCTTTCCAACCTCTCCATACGACGGTACCGTACCTCGCTGGTGGAGCAGAGATACAATTATAGATATTGAGATCTGGGTATAAGGTTTAAAGAGGGCTATGTCAGTAAAAAAAAGTTTATTTTTAAAAATTAGTCAATTTAAACCAAAACAAAACCTGATAAGTAGACAATATCCCTTTAAGTGGAAACAACAGCAGTATTCAAGCACAACTATTTCATTCTAAAAGTAATAAACATGAGGAATAAGTTGTCAGGTAAGCCCACTGAAGCACATACTATAAATGAATTTAAGAGACAGCTAGAAGTTTTTATAGAGCTAGAGGGGAAATTAAAGACAGTGACAAAGCAAGAAGACTGGGCTGAACTAACACATATAAAAGACAAGTTTTCTGGTTCTTCTCTCCAGCATTTCTTTATGTTCATTACAGAGTGTATCTGATACTTGTTATTTATGTTAGAGAAGGGCAGAAAAAATGAAGTTGTTTCAAGTACATTATCCCAAAGGTCCCAGAAACTTCACCTTCACTTCACTTACGGACAGGAAGAGTAAAAAAAAATGGATATAAAAGTTGAGACCTTGAGTTTACCGAACTTGGCATGCTGTGAAGAGCATATGGCTGATCTTACCTCCTTTGCGCTATATTGAGTCATATTTTGTGCGTCGTTTTTGTTCTGCTGGATTGCCAGGGTCCTAGAACTGCATCAGTGGCTCTTCACGTTCGATCTGATCCAGCTCTCATCGAAGTCAGGAAGACTTTTATTGCCTCACCTGTGAGCTGGATAACTTTGAGCTAATGGTCTGTCCTGTATAGGGTAAAAAAACCGAGTAGCACAGCTGGTTAAATGCTTTCAACAGAATTAAAAATAGGACTTTTTTTTTTTTTTTAACTGATGTTGTCAATGTTTTTCATTTGTCTTAGCAGTTGGGCGTTGTTTTTCCTAATTTTTAGTGAAAACATATAGCAGGAATTGTCAAAGTATTTCATTTACCAGAACAAGTAATGCAAAAGGTGCAGGAATTTATGCTGTTTCAATTTAAATACTGATTTTTTTTTAATAAAGTTTATTTTCTACTAAAACAGTCTAAAAATATTTCTGATCAGCATTTGTGTTTCCATTGTAAGGGGAAATGAAAAAGGAACTTTGAAAGTTAAGCTTTCTCAGTTGTTCATGTCTCAAGCAACTCTAAACCAGCTTTTCTTAGCTGACAGTTTCAGGAGTTAGAATTTAATAATTCCATTCTCTTCAGGTTTTCTGCTGCAACTTGACACCTACAATGATTTTGAGTGTTTGGGATTTATATACCCACACAAGTGACTTGTGGTGAAATGATTCACCTGTATATAGATACACAGATGGAAAACCCTGAACACATCATTCTTAATACTTTTGACACGCCTGTCTCAAGCTTGCTACCAATAAAGTACATACATACAGATCAGAATTTATGCCTGTAGGTATTTGCTTATATTTATTGTAGTACATGTATTGTATGCAGCGGTGAATAGTCTTGGCAAAATACACAAATACTGTTTCTCTATATGGAATTAAAATTGTATCTGTCGGACTGTTTTTTGTTGAACACTGAAGTGAAGCATTCCACTAAACATGTAAAACAAATATATTGATATATTGGAATGTTTACGCGTTTATAAGTAGTAAAATGATACCTTGGATTATGAACAGCAAGAAAGCTAAAAAGAAAGGAAAACCTGAGGTCTTAATTTGAGTTTTTATCACCCAGATTCAATAGATCTGCTTTCCTGTCTGTGGTCAAAAGCCCAAGATGGAAGAGCTGTAATAGTCATTTATAGCTGGATATTGCACATCTCTAATCCTCATGGTGCTACTTGATAGCTGTCTAACAGTATTCTGATGATGCAGTACGGCACTGAAACTTAGGATAGCTTGAGATAGTGGCAAAAGGGTCTAAACTGTCAAGTGGGGATTGGCATAATTATGGGCCCTCCAAGCACTTTTGCAGATAATAAATGCACAGTGACAAGAAATGGTGAGATTGGCCTTTGGAGACCGGGAAATCCAGTCACTGTAGAAAGTGTCTTCATCATACCGGAGGCTCTAACACAAACCAGGAACTACCAGCTGCTGCTTTCACCAGCAAAAATAATGCTGTAACGGAGCCATCTAGATACTACTCGCTTCAAAATTATAGCAAAATTATAGGAAGATTATTGGCACATCGCCACACATTTCTTGGTCAGAGTTTAGCTTCAGGGCATATTATCCCTCTTCCAGATTTTGACCGTTCTGAGTCTAGCTGACGATGACCGTTTAATTTTGTGAGATGATAAATATTGACACCAGGAAAAGGGGCTATAGAATTATGTTTTCTCACTCAAAATTCTGCTTGTTTATTATTTCATTTTTTCAGTGCACTTAAATAAACACACATTTGTCTATTGATAACATACCTATTTAATAGCGTGCATATTTTAATCTGATTTTCAGGATATGTGCAAGCCAAATACATATGTATGCATTTTGCAGATGCAGGGATTTTTTTAATAATTAACCACTCATCCCTTCCTAAAATAATAACAAGATGTGATTAATTTCAATATGAAAACTATTTGAAATTCTAATTTTTTGTATAATTAAAGATAGGTCATTATTAGAACTTTTATGAAGATTCAGTAGTGAAGTGGTAACCAAACAAAAAAAAAAAAAACCCAAACCAACCATGCTTTGTTCCTTGGGATTGGATGGCAACTAAGATACGGTAAACTGAATGTGAAATCTAAACAAGCCATAGCCAATTATTCCTGGTGTTTTTGATTGTTAGTGTCACAATTTACAGGCAGCAAGATGCAACAAAAAAAAACAAGAGGGAAAGGAGTAAAGGACTCGGGTACTGGAGATATGTTTATTAGATTAATTTGAACGAATGAGACAGATCTCTCATACTTAATTCTTGGTTAATCTAGGAGTTTTGTCTCACCAGAAGTCCTCTCAGATCTCTGGAAAAAAAGAGAGAGTAAAGCAGCTTGCAGTGCTGCAGTGATACTTATGAGAAGCTGCCAAAGAACAAGCTGAGAGGGGACAGGAGTGGGTACCTCTCTGGTCTCCAGGGAGTTGTTCGGCTCACTCCAGACCTTCCTCTGGAAGGAGTTGTCTTTGCCTCTGGCTGTGAAGGATGCCCCAGCCCAGCGAGAGCTGCAAGTCGGTGTCTAAGCTGAGGGCCTTGAGCTAGCATGGTGAATCTAGACCTCAATATCCATTGCGTAAAAGTACAGTAGAACATTTTCTAAATATTATCTAAAATCTTCAAGTATCTGGAGACTCTTTTCTTGTTTTTTTGTTGGGTTTTTTTTTCTTTTTTCTTGGGGGGAGAGGGTCTGCTTATTTGCTTTAAGCAGAATTTGAGAATTTAGAAAATGAAATGGCCTGAGGGCTATGCTAATATCTCTCTCAGCAAACTTGAGAAAAGATCTAGAATTATGGGAGAATAAATAAAGATCTTCAGCAAAGACAATTATTTAAATAAAACTGTTCTGAACAGAAATAAATACCTTGTGACCACATGCTGCCGATCACAGTTGTGGGAACAGATATAATATACAGCCATATACATTTCTTATGCAGCTATGACCTCCAAAACAGCTAGACTACCTCCCTTGAATGTTATTTCATCTCTATGCCCTCACCATTGTCCTCACATACAGGTTTCCCTAACATTAACAGACATTCTTTTGAAATCAAATTTTCTTTTTTACCTTGTAAGACATAATGTCCCTACTGTGATTTTTTGCCGTCTGAAGTCCTGGTTGGGAACCCGGGCTGTTGCTTGGTGTAAAGTCCAGTAATCATTTCAGTATGTTCTTACCTCCAGTGAATCATTCAGACTTCAACACTTTAACTCTACAGTTAATTTGAGCTGCCATATATTTTTGCTTGCATATATTTTTTTTCTTTTTTTAAATTCTGGAAGCACTTTGCGTTTCACCTTCTTTTGTTTTAAACTAGGACTAGCAAATACCAGCAAAATGAAAATTGCAGTCACTTAGAGCATGATTAGTAACTTTTTACATTTACTGGTGGATTCTTTTCTGCACATTCCTATTTCAAAGTATATTACAAGTCCCATGGTTGGGATTGTTTGCAATCTTTTTCAAATAATTTAAAATGTAGAGTGAAACAAAGCTAATAGAAATTCTGAATATGTGAAAATACACTGCTGACATTGAATTAACTTGACATGATACTGCTTAAACTTGAGGTACCCACTGTGGACATAAGTGATTGTCTCTTTCAGTTAGGAGATATGCATTATTAACATCTTGTAAGTATTTTACTTAAAATTTGATTTTATAATAAGTGAGATAAATGTAGTGAGTCAAGCAAATAATAACAGGTCGTTAAAGTAAGACATAATATTTACTTACATTTACACTCTGATATATCTATATGAATATTTATGGTCTAAAAAATGTAATATCAAGTTAATAATAAATTAGAGAAAGAAGGAAAATTGTCTGTAGAAGTCATATGAAGCCTCTCCTGGAAGAGGTCATGTTTCATGGTGTTGTCAAATATAATTTTTGTAATGGGCATAAGGTCTGTGACACCCACTTACATAATTCTTTACTAGCAAATAAAATTGCCAGCTTGAATATCTATCACTTCAAACAATGTGACTGAGTTGCTCCTAGACTGCCTAGATAGAGAGGTGTTCCCTATTCCAGTCCTGGGAAAGATCACCTCAACAGAGCAGCAATGAAGGGGGAAAAAACCAGAGGATTTCCTAAAATCTCCCCTCTTTTGCTCCATTTCTTTTATTATCCAGTCCCATGTAGATTTTTATCAGGGAAGAGTGTATATGGGGAAAAAACAGCTTTCCAGAGCACTCTTGTCCTTTGTCTCCAGCACAGCTGCATTTGAATCTTCATGTCACATGCAGAAAAAAAAGAAGAAGAAACAATAACAACAACAACAAAACTAGAGCACATTCAACTGGAGAAAAGCAATTAGCAGTGACTTCATCAACGGGACCCACCACGAGGGTGCTACTTGCTTCATGTACCTCTGGCCATCTAACAGTTAAATGTCAGACCACAGTTAGGTCTTCCCTTCCCTCCCCAGTTTGAAGAGGAACAGACACCTGCAGTGATGATTCACTTTATCTGCATCAGGGTCTGAGACAGGGAGAATAAATCTCCCTCTGCAGGTGCTTTTCTTTAACCATTTGTTAGGGAGAGACCCTGAAGACTGGCCTGCGGGTTCTAGAGCAGTCACCGGCCCTCTAATCCCAAAGGTCTAAATCACATCAGATGTCTAATTTTACCAGGGAAAATTAGATTAGACGAATTTCACTCTAAATTAACACTTCCTAGTGGAAAAACCCCAAAAGAAATCTCTTTTAAAAAGAAGCCTTAGATTCCTCAAGGCTGCTAATATTTTTGGAAAAATAAATCTTAAACATCAATGTAAACATAGAGACAAGGTGCTGGGGTCAAGTCTACGAAAATTTTTGAAGCAACATTCAAGCAACCTATACGTATAAATACCTGCACTCTCCTTCCCACAGCTGGAAAAGAATATTTTATGATTCTTACTGCAAGGAGATTCTCAGCACTTAAAGTAACTCAAAACAATGCCAGAGCCATTGTTTTGAGGTATCACAAAGCAGCTCAGTGTTATCACGTAGAGGTATAATGATTCTCTCCATGAAATATGACTAAAAGTGAATCTCGCTCCTTACATGTGCCTTCCTTTCTGCTTTGTGTCTGTTCACAGAAGTTTTAACGCGTATGTCAAGCCAGTAAGGTGATGAAGTAATAACAGCTTCACACATACTGACAGCCACCGGGAAGTTATTTATATAAGGTAGTGAAAACAGGACTTTATTCACTCGCCAAAACTACTTTAAAGGAATGTTAATTATTATTGCACTATTTCTTTTTCGCCTAAGGGATAAAAGAGATGAGATGTTGCTCTGTAACCATCTCCTGTTTTGGGTCAGTTAAAAAAAGCTTTTTAAATGGACTATGTTGTGTAAGTATATTTTTTTTTTGTGCTCACAATATCTGAGACTTTTGTACCTTGTATGACTTTAAACATACCTTCTAGTTATATTCAGCTTTCAAAGGTGATTTTTGGAGGACCAGTTTGAATATCTTTATTTTTTTTTATTTAATCTTTCCTCAAAGATCCTGTACACAAATTCTTCATCATAGAGCCTGTGGTGTCAAATAGCTGTCAGGTGAATTTGATTTGCAGTGGATTATCACGTTTATACTCTAATTCCTGCAATACCTCCATATCTTTCTGTGGTGGGTTGACCCGGGCTGGACGCCAGGTGCCCACCAAAGCCGTTCTATCACTGCCCTCCTCAGCTGGAGAGGGGGGAGAAGATACAACAAAGGGCTTGTGGGTCGAG
>JANZLQ010000013.1:2722945-2781762 GCA_026212715.1 Elanus axillaris | reverse complement strand
TAAAGGAATCCATGGAATGGAAGTAAATAAGTTTACCCTATTTTTTATCTTAGATAATACTAAACTTATCATGGACAGTTTTGGCCTAACAAATTATTACTCATGATATAAACTCAAAACTAGTAAAGTTTCCCACTGAAATAAAATGACAAAGATGTGTCAATATTTTCATTGCTCAGGATCCAGAAAAACTCATTTATGGTTGGACCCGGTGATCTTAAAGGTCTTTTCCAACTTAAATAATTCTATGATTCTCTGATTCATGGGGGGAAAACTGCTAACATTAGGAAAAATGCTTTTTTGAGCGAGGAGGGTGGGGAAGTTCAGGGAACGTGGGAGAGGATGAGCACTTCTTTAGGGCATGCAGAGAAGGGATTGTGGGGAAAGATTTGGAGGGTGAGCAGCAGCGGGAAAGAGATGCTCCTTCCTCACAAAGCCTCCCTCCTTGGAGGATTTCTGAGGCACAGAAATTCCAGAGCAGAAGCAAAATGGAGGGAAACTCCTATGATGGCAGGGAACCATTACCTTACCTTTACGATTCAAGGCTTTCTTTGGAAATCAGAGATAAAACTAACAGAGTAAGACGTTATTCTGTTTAATGCAAAGTGAGGGGATTTCTTACAGTGGACACACTCCACAAATATATAATGTAGCAATTCTATATAGTAGGGGAATGCATAGAACACACGGATTTCACTATTAGAAGGTTCGATGACTTTGGGAAAAAAACAACTGTTAAACAACTGTTTAAACCTAGAAAAGGCTTCTATTCTGGAAGCACCCTGTGTTTTGCCCTCTGTTTCCTTCACTTGTATGAAGATAATGTTTGTTGTAAAAAACCTTCTATCGTTCTTAGCTTTTGGTATGCCCCAAAAGAATGTGATTTTCTGTACTACAAAATATATGGCAATAATTTCTCAATTCACAGTGTACTTCAGTGATAACCACTTACTACTTTGTAGAATAAGGAACAAAAATTAAATTAGTAGCAGTAAAAAGTATACATATATTTTAAATACAGTACCCCTGCTTCTGATATGGATATGACAGAAAAATGTTTGACATTCTTAGATAGTGTAAAATGGTATGGGTTTGTTGAAATTAATGAAGTGACACTGATCTACACAGTTGTGGATCTGTTCCACAACTTCTATCCACTTTTCAACAACAAATATCAGTCATTTTATTTTTTATTAACTGTTTTTTGGGTGTACGGACTATAAACACAACTTGTTTAGCCATCCATCTGGCGTGACAGATGGTGGACGTGATCAATGAATGCAATGAAAAATGGCTGTAGCCAGCTAAATATTTGATAATTAATAGCTTAAATAAAAGCAGTGCTCAAATCAACTTGACTGGTTTCTTTCCATGGAGAGCGACCAAGGGGTGGGAGAGCCTGCAAGCCACAAAGTGAGTCAAGGCAGACTAAAAATATTGCGTGGAGCAGGGAATTGGGGTCCAGAGGTCCTGGGAAGTTTGTGTTTCCTGCGGGTGGTGGCTGGGAGGGAAGTTCAGCGAAACAACTGGCAGATCGGCCACATGAACTCCGCCAGGGAGACAAACACTGAAAACGGGATTAAAAATACCCTCTTCGACTTTTTTTTTCCAATAAGAGGCAACCATCAGGAATTCTTGTAGACAGGCAGTCCCTGGTCAATGTAGGACGTGACCGGCAAAATTGTTTCTCTGATTACCCAGGAAAAACAAGAGTGAGTAGGGAAACAAAATTAATCATATACGGTAAAACAAGACCTGGAGTGGCTGAAGCAAAAAAGGAAAGGACACTTACAGCCCATTGTAAATAAGGACTGTGTCTTTACACAAGTATTTTCTTCTCTGCTCATAAAGCAGCAGTGACTTTGTTTTACATGACAAAGTGTAGTTTTATGTGGAGTTTTGATACCCTCTCCATTAACTAGGGTATTTTAGGGCAACTGAAAAACAAGGGGGTTTTGATTGCAAGTCTGTGCATCAATCTGCAAGGAACACATTTCAGTCTAAAATAAAGATGACTTGGGAGAAGTGACAGTGATTTGGAAAGTAGCTTATTAAAAAGCTTAAAAATTACCAAAGGAAAATAAGAACCATATTAGATGGATTACTCTAAACCACAATCAATATAACAGTGAGGCTCTGTGAGCTCTGGACACTGGCAGTGTCAGAGTGTTGTATTCCCTCTCTGAATTTAAGCCCAGCATAGGCTGTTTCTTCTTAGGCCACCTCAGACAGATGTTTTAACATCGCTTTATTCTAAAAATGTTCCTGTTTCAAGATGAGTAATTCCTTCCAAAATAGCTGATTGTATTTGAAAACAAGCAATCAAACAAAAATCAGACTCTTTTCTATAATTATTTCTGCTGTTCTAGTATTAAGATTTGAGGGTTACCTGTGACAGCAGCATGGCAACATTGCATTTCAGCTTCTGCTCTCCACTTCATATCTATGAATGTCAGTTGACAGAACCTTTAACTGATCATTGCATTTTAAAATGAAAATCCTGATTCAGCATTTGGTAAGAATTCTGATTTTATAAATCAAATCAACAATTTCCTTTTTCAGTTTTCTATATACTAACAGCAGTTTAGCCTGTATTCTCTTCTTCATTTTCTACCACTACTACTAATTATAACAGCACAAAGAAGTGACATAGAAAAGCTAATGGTAAGATCAAATTCCTACAAAGACTCTTACATCGGCTCCACCACACCATGAATAAGCTTGGGTGACAACTTGTAAGGTCATATTCAGAAATACTGGGCTGGAAACTTTGCACATATGTCATGTGATTTAGGTTTGCTTTTTCAGAATTGACTTTTCCCTTTCTGAGATTCTCTTTCAGCCCATAATACCCTACGAACAACAAAATTAAAAACTTATCTGCATAAGGCATTATCATTATAATTATTTAACTTATTAGTTTAATAAATAAGGATTGAATTTCATATTTTAAAATATGAAAGAAGATATATAGACCTTTTTGATTAATCTGATTTTAATGTGTGCTCAGATGAAGTACAGAATATCCTATGAGAGCCTCATTAATCTTAATAGATCGCTGATTATGCAGGTGGCAATCGTTAGGCGGACCTATCTGACCTATTTCCCTGTGTGCCGTTGGCTGCTAGAAGATAAGCCTCTATTCCATTAATGTCCGTGGCTAAAACTTCTGCAACTGTAGTGCTGCAATATCAGATCCTCAGTTACCTAACCGAAAGAGTACGGACTGCAATTTACAGAGCTGTGCATTGGCTCTGGCCGAGGTGGAGTTAATTCTTCCCGTAGCAGCCTTCCAGTGCCGTGCTCTGCGTCGGCGGTACCTAGAAAGGAGTTGATGACAGCCCGGCGTTTTGGCTACCGCCGAGCAGTGCCGGCACAGCACCAGGGCTGTCTCTCCAAAATTTCCCTCACCAGCAGGCTGGGGCTGGGCAAGATCTTGGGGGAGGACACAGCCAGGATAGCTGACCCGAACTGGCCAAAGTGATATTCCAGACCACCGGACACCTCGTCTGCAATAAAAGCAAGAGATAAAAGGCGTTGGGAGGGATTTGTTATTACAACATTTGTCTTCTGAAGCAACTGCTACACGTACTGAAGCCCCACTTCCCAGGACATGGCTGGACGTTGCCTGCCGATGGGAAGTAGAGAATAAATCCTTTGTTCTCCTTTGCTTCCGCACACGGCCTTTGCCTTTATGAAACTCCCTGTATCTTGACCCACGAGGGGTTTTTTCCATCTTATTTTCTCCCTTCCCCATCCTGCTGAGGAGGGCAGTGCTACAGCAGCTTGGTGGGCACCTGTTGTCCAGCCCAGGTCAACCCATCGCTTCAGTTAAGCTTCTGATGTCAGAGTGTGGCATTTTAAGGGAAGCCTAAGGAATTCAGTTCTGAAAATCTGACTTCTTTCCAGTAACAACGTTAGTCATCCATCAACTTGATAGAAAGACTAACTCAAAGCTTGTCACAAGACAGACGAATACAAATGTCTTGCATTCATTTCTTTTATCTTCATCCTTTCGTGGCTGAATGCTGTTCTCCCCAAGGGCTGTCCTCTTAGCAGCTGGGGGAACTGAGATCGCCCGAGTTCCCCAGCCTTGCGAAGGAGCTGTGGTGGTTTGCTGGCTGCTTCCTTCCACTTGCCCGAGCAAAAAGCAATGCGAAGCCCCATGGTGCGCAAAGCGACAGGGAGATGTCAAGGAGAACGTTGTTTGCTTCGCGTTCTTTCCCTTCCTTCTCAGCTGATGACGGGAGCCACTGTGCGTATAGTTTCACTCCCTCAGAATTACAGAATTCAGTGAACCCAGGCAGTGAGGCATGCATATCCTTTGCTAGGCTGAATAGTGTATTTTGTCCAGGCTGTCTGTGCAAGGGTAGTGCTTGGAGAAACTCTTGCCATTGCTGAAGGCTGGGAATAGAGCCGTGAACAGAACATCTCTGTCTGAGACCTGGCGTTTTGCTGTACCCCTCCATTAGCTGCCCCTACAAACAGTGGCCCGTTTTTTTCTATTTTTATCTAATGACCGCTCTGCTTCACTGCCCTGCAACCTTTGATGAAACCCTCAGGTCTAGTATTTACATCAGATTTGTTTAGCTAGCCCATTAATTGCATGGTTTGATATTCAGGAGATAGCAGTTCCTTTAAAATCCCAATTAACGTGAGCTGAATACTATCTTCTGCCTTTTAGATCAAGGTGCTTTTGTATGCCCAGTTTCAGAGGTTGTGCAGCTGCACCGCTCTGGTCTTGCTACGTGACGTGAGAAAACATGTGGCTCTGGACAGTGTTTTGAGAGGAAACCGCACCAGAGTAATTTCACATTTTTATGAAATATTTCACAACAGCAGGTGTCACGCTCAAGAGTCTATAACTGGTATCTGAGTGTGACCTGTACGCCAGAGAGCTTCGCTGATGAAACCAGTGAAATGCATAAAGTAATGAAGCTCTGAAGAACAGAAACGGGAAGATCTGTTGACGTAGGTTATTGGCACCTTAAGTAAAACACTCACAGATGTCTTATTTTATAGGCCATATTGGCAGAATTGGGCAGACGTGAAAAGTGAAACCAAAGAATCTTGCCCTCATTGCATGCTGGCATAAAGCGAATAATCCAAATATATTTCTGAGAGTAATCCAGTAACTGCTTCTAAACTCGTTGGTGACTCCAGAGCAGGGGTCAGGAGTCAGTCACAGTGCGCGGTGTGTATCCGCAAATTCTGTAGCTCTTTGCCAAAGAAGACCAAAGATCACGTATTTCCCCTTTTTAGAATATATCTCCCGCTTACCTGTTAAAGGAAAAGATTTTTGGAAACAGTGATATTCCCCAAAAGATATATTTTTTAATTAGTTTCCAGTCCTAGATTTAACATTCAAAGTGTTCTGCCAGATTAACCATGATAAGAAGGTTGTAAAGGTGTTTACCCTTTGATAATAAGCTCAGAAGTTCTCAGAGTAAATACTGCATTGTTTCCTGCCTGATACTTATTCCATTGGTTTTAATTTGAATTTTTTCTAAGAATTTCGTGACAGTATGGTGGGTAAAGTTTAAAAAGAAAATTGCAGTCTGATGAAGGGAAGGAATATTTATATACCAAATTGGTAGCAGGGAAGTGATGACTCAAATGCTATTAAATGATCTTACATTTTTAACCAAAAATTGCTGACAATTTCATTAAATATGAAACATTAGATGAATGGATTCAGAATCTTAAAGATCTTCTATAGCAATTATCCTTAATCTATAAGCTAATCACACAATCATAAATTATGCTCAGGGATAGATCTATTTGCTGATAAAGATGACCTTTTGCTCAACTCATAAAGTGTTAATACTTGTGAAAACCATATATTGGTACGTATTAATTTATACTAATTGTTTGTACAGTGACTGAAACTATTCTTTCGGTTTTGCTACATACAAACCCCCATGTGCTGTTGAGCCCTTTGCAGTCTAAAATTAGACAAAATTCACAGATTCCAGCAGACGGAGGAATGGTAGGAGAAAGGATAACATGGATCACAGCTGAGATCGCAGAATGGATTTCTTGTTTCTTCTCTCCATTGTTATCTTTTCTTTCCTTCCTTTTATGTTTTTGGTTTGTTGGTTGTTTTTTCTTTTTTTCTTTTTCCCTCCTGACATTCTCATAATGAAGAAAGGGAACAAAGCAAGCAGCCATAAATGAGCGCCTATAGAAATGGAAGAGTGTCTCTCATGATGGTCTTATGGTGGATACAGCCATAATGCATGTGAATAGGTCACGTATTGGTGCAACTACAAGCTCGGTGATACTGGAGTATACATGCAGAGGAGGAAATAGAAGGATTAAAGTGACCTTTTCATAGTGTCTCCCAGGAAATCTTCTTCTAAGGTGTGTCCTGGTTATAAGACTATTGAATATTTCCCAGGACTTTGATGATCACATAGAAAATAATATTACTAAATATACCAAGAAATAATAGGATTAAAAATTAAAATAGTGCTCAGAAATTGTAGGATGGTTTGAGAAATAAATGATTCTATACAGCTACAAAAATTAAAAAACTCTTTACTTCATCTGGAACAACCTGAATAAAAAATGCGAAACAAACAACTAGACAAAAGTTCTGTCAAGAAGAATCTTGGGGTTACTACTTCACATCCTAAGCTGAACTTGAGCAATAACATCACTTTCCAAACCAAGACATTACCAGTACCTGTATCAGTAAACAAGAGTATGTTTTCCATATTAATTAGGTGAATTCACTTTTCCACTCTTGTTAGTTTTAGCAATGTCTCAACTGGATCCTCTCGTGAAAGAACCGGGCAGTGAATATTATGGAAGATGCAAACCAGCCAGATACAGCCTACGAGCTTCAACAATAACGAAAGCTCCAGGAAGCAAGACCCAGAAAAAAAGTTAACCTAGTTTATGACAGAGGAGACCGGGAGAAGACAGAGTAACAGCATTCAGATATGCAAAAGGTACTATAAAAGAAGTGATGTTTGTGATAAGAAGGATGAAAAACGATGTGTTTAATTTGTGTCAGATTTCAACGAGGTAAAACATTAGTAAAAAAAGCTTTATAAAAACATTCTATGGCTTTTGTGTGATCCTAGTTATACTGAAATATTTAGAGAAGTCGTGATGTGTCCATCACTGACTGCTTTGCAAGAGCCCAGAGAATATCTCTCAGGAATGAGATTCATTACTTTAAGCCATGGATTAGGAAGGGAACAAATGACATTTCAACCTCCTTTCCGATAAGTCTCTGTGATTTTCCACCTAAAAGAAATACTTCATTAAATATACATTCAAATATTCATCAAAAAAAGTGTTTTTAGGTAATCAGAGTAGGCTTCAGGAATGGAATGATTTAGGAGAAAATGTAATAAAAACTGTTCAGAGACTTATGATTCCAAGATAATAAAAACTCCATAAGAAATCAAAACACTTGGACCACTTCTTTATTTTAATCTTTCAGAGGATTCTGGGACTATCCAGTGAGTTACTTAACTGATCCTTTCCAGAGTTCATTTCGTAGATAATAGAGTACATGATGGAAAAGTCTAAAAGTATTATCACTAGGCGTTAGTCACAATTCAGTATTCAGAAGACTCCTGTGAAATTTGCAAATCATCTCAAGTCCGCTTTAGAGTGTTTGAAGCTATTTCCCTATGCATCATTAACCATTAATTGAATATTGGGTTGCTCACTTAATAGGCCTACTATTTATAACTCATTTAGTAGTTAGAAAAGTTTAGAGGTGAAATTTTCATCCTATAGTCATCAATAGTAATTGGGCATCGGTGTCATTGCTGTTGGAAGGTCACTTACTTAGAAGCTTCTACAGCAGTATTAATAGCAGTGCACTGGATATGTACTAAATGTTCATTTCTTAAATGATGGATATTTTTACAGTAAGTTAATTACCTAATGCTTTCAAGAATCCTGGGCATATCTCATTTTGGACATACTGACTTAAGTTTGCTTATCTATATATTTTCAGGTTTTTTCCAAAAAATCTCTTTCTTACCTACAGTGATAAAGTTTTGTTACAGCATCTATTAAGATTATCTTGCTTCAGCTTGACAGCGGTTTTAAATCATTAATGATTACATCACTGCATTCTTACATGGAAGAAATAGTTTTATATTCAAAGCAACCATTTCTGTTTATTCTTTTTAATCTATAATAGCAACTATGAAAGCCATTATGGATTTCTTTCCCCCCCACAGCTTCTTAAGGGAACATATTCCATACAAAGAAGAATCATTTAGGTTGGAAAAGACCTTTAAGATCATCGAGGCCAAAAAGCAATAAAAAAACCCCAAAGAGTTTATTTAATCTCTGCATCTCTACTGTATTTTCTGTCTCGCTAATCTATAAAATTAATTAACATTAGAAATACTCAAACTTTCAGCAGTAACTTGTAGGAAATAAAGTGTTAACAGTCCACAGTCACCAAACAATTTCATTTGTTCATATTATAAAAATGTATACCTTAGTATATGCATATATGCATATATGTGCAGCTTAAAACAAATACCCGACTAGGGGTGGGGAGCAGGCAATATGAAGCCAGACTCTTCTCAGTGGTGTCCAAGAAAAGGGCAAGAAGCAACGGGCACAGACTGAAATATGGGAAATTCTATTTAAATTGGTTTTTTACTGTGAAGTTTGTCAGCCGGTGGAGCAGGTCGTGCTGTCCGGAGAGGTTGTGGTGTTTGTATCCTTGGAGAAATTCAGAACCTGACTGGACTCAGCCCTGAGCAACTTGCTTTAGCTGACCTTGCTTGAGCAGCGGGTTGGACATCTCCCTAGGTCCCTTGAACCTCAATTATTCTATGATTCTGTGAAATCTATGCAAATAAATCTGAAGGACAAGTTTTATTAACTTTCAGAAATATTTGAATTGAGAGAATTTGTACTCAACCTAAAACTTAATATTTTATTCACTCTTGTGCCCTGGGAATGTTAGGTTTATTATATTACTCTTTAAAATTGCTTTTATTAACATAAGCACCCAAAATTTGTTTTCTAAATTTAAAGGGTGAGAAAACTTATGATAGTAAAATATTAACTTGATGAATAATTCACAGTGGAAGGAAATGGTAGAAGTCATAAAGTCACCGTTTGAACTGTAGCTTTGTGGTTGAACAACATGACCTTTCACATTCGAAACCATGATTTGTGTTTAATCTGTAGTCCTCTAGGAAATTAATTTGGCCAGTAGTCCATACTAGGGAACTGTTTCATAATCTTAAAGGATATTAACTGTAAAACATCCTTTGCTGTTGAGACAGATTTTTATAGAGAATTCAGTATGCTGAAATCTTCTTTATAGACTAGGAATGGCAATTCTAGTATTATTGGCAAAACGCTCGGAGGAAAGTAGATATTAGAGACGTTGGACCTAACTGAGAGCTGGCTAAGTTGATGTAATTAAATCAGTCCCTGACGAGTCCCTAAGCAGGTCACGAGGCAGTAGAGGATGAAGCACAACCTTTGCAGCTAATTCAAGGCCTCTGAACCACTGACACAGGGTCTTCCGCTCCACGTTGCTCTCCCTGGACCCTGAAGGAGAAAAAAGGGGAAATTAGTACTTTTCTCTGTTCACATGAGAAATAACGGTAGGCAACTATAGTTCCTGAGACTGGTGGAAAAATTCTAGCCACCACTGGAACCAGGACGAGCTGTACATCTGCATAAAAAAAGGTTAGTTTAGGCCTTTTAGCCCAGTTCATACAACTCCTTTTAGCTACACTGCTTATTAGCTATTCAGCACTCTGTAATTAATATACTCGGACGGTGGCTGATCCTTTCACTGGCATTTAGGGAAGGAAGCGCTGAGACTTAACTTAGGTTAACTCAGTGAATAAAGCATAATGAGCGATGATGAGCAATGACTTAAAAAAACCTAAAACAATGCAGTAACAGGAAATTGAGTTAATCGCCTTTAAAAAAATCAGTTCTAAGATAGGAGATGAGGCCAGTTCCTAGAATAGAGACATGAATCAAACTTTGGAGATACTTGTTCATATTAACTGTTCAGTTACTTTAAACTAACTAATTCAGCTTAAATGATAAACTTTCAACCATGTAAATTCAAGGGAGATAAATCTTACAACTAAAGTTAAAGACGTTCATTGAGAAGTTGGATGGCCATAACATCTTCATGTCTATTACTGAGATAATTTATAAGGGGTTTGTTTTGTTTGGTTGGGTTTTTTTTTGTTTGGTTGGGGTTTTTTTGTTTTAAATTGAATGTCTGGGCCGGAGAAAACAAATTGCTGTTGTAAGAGTCCTAGATGTCCTCTTTTTAGTGAGGGACCAGAAGGTCCAAAATCAAAGAAGTTTTAGTCAACACTAAAGAACAAAAGATACGACTCTTAAGAATAAACTATTTGCAACATATACACTAACCCTAATTTATCTGAACTCAAACCGATTTTGCCTCTACTAAAAAAAAATGTTTTGCAAAATACAGGAAAAAATAATGTATTTTAATAAGTACATTTTTATTTTGTAACACAATTTAAAAATGTTAACGACAGTGCAAAGAAAGAGTGAATAAGATAGTACACTGACTAATAAACCTACTTAGGAGTGAGTGATTTTCTGCTTTGATATGCCAGCGTTTAGCTAAACATTCTGATTCAGAAAAAGAACCCATAGGTATTGCTTGCAGCTTAGAATTGAAAAAAAATCACATTTCTCTCAGTTAATATCTGGGGTTATTTTTTGATGTCATCTCTTTCCTATTCTTCCAAAGGCCATTGTACCTACTTTTTGCTTTACATATCTGTATTTAGAACCCGAAAGGAAAAATATCAAAAAGTAAAATACTTCTATGAATCACCAGAAGTAGAAAGACCATATTGAGCCTTTTGATGGAGTCCTGGAGCAGATGCCCGAGTTGAATGACTCACCACTTCTTCCTTAATACCACATATAGTATTGCAGGAAGAAGGAGGACTGAAAAGGGACAAGGAAGGGGAAAAAAAAGAGAAAAGAAAAAAAAAAAAAGAAATCATCAAAGATTATATCTTGCTTCTAGAATTCTAAGTGTTAATAAGCACCCCTGTTTTCTGTTCATTCTGTGATCTTGAAGTTTCCATTCATTGAAGCAATTAGGTTCCCAGTAAATTAGCGAGCCTAGTTAGTTCTTCATTTTGCATTTGATCAATTAGCGGGCACCATGTCTTTCTCCATATTTTGCCAGCATCCAAACCAATATGGTTGAATAATATTTGACCCCATATTTAATGCTACAATAAATTAAAACCAACCGACCGACCAAACCAAACAGACAGTTATTTATGTGCTCATGGTCAGATATTTTCTGGATGTGTGTGATGTCTATCCATCTTCTGCCACTGATGCGATATGATCTACGTCTTCTGCGATTTTACTGCAACTTCCTTGAGCTTCTTGTGCTGTTAAAAGCACTGTGGGTTTTTTCTCTAAGCTTTACAATTACATACCACAAGTATGGAAAACTCATGGTAAATTCCTGCTTGGGAACTTTGGGATTGACTTTACTTCGTTTCTCTTTTACCACCTATCAGTCTTTAGTATCATTCATGAATGGTATTTTAGTCACTTGGGAGAGAAGCTGCCCTGAGACTGCACAGAAAAAAAGGGATCTGTAATACAAAACAGACTTTACCATATACAAATAAGAACAAGGACACAGCTTGTCCCACTCCTACACTAGCATTCCCAGTCCCTCTGCATCTGCAGATTCTTACAGGCATTCTAAAAGTGGTGAAGACCATGGATAGTCCTGAAAAGGAGGGGAAAAAAATCCAAATATGGCAATCTTTCTCCAGGGAGACAATATCTGTTGCGGCATTTAGGGAGAACATTTACAATGAATCTTCACAGTAGCTATTGATCCCCTGGAAGAATCTGCTTCAAATGAAATTCTGGCTCCCAGAAAGTCGTAAGACACAATGCAGACTGCTGAAATCTGTCTCCTAGCCTAAACAGTTATGCTTAAATAAATGCAGAATAGACTCGTACAAAGCCTCCCCTTTGGATTTCACCAATTGTTTGACTTGATCTTGTGAAAACAATGCTGTCTATTTGCATGTGTAATTGTATCGCATTGTACTTGATGTTTCTTCTCTTTCCAAAACCCCAAAGCCTCGGTGGTTTTGTATACAGCATTCCAACTGATGACTTGATTTCACTTAGATTTTCCTATCTGCAATACTTTTCTTTATAAGGTACTTGTAGATGAAGCTAAAATTGACTAAGGATTTTGATTAGGTAGATCTTTTCGATTAAGGAAAGCATTTTTCCCATAGATAAATGTCTATTCTAAAAAGCACCCTTGCGAGAAAAAAAAAAACACCACTCATTATTGCTTGTAAGCATATTCCCAGCTGAATGTGCTTTCTGTCTTAACTGTTCACAAACAGAGGAGCAAAAGACAATCTGAATGGAACACAAGAAAACAATTTTTTGGGTGATAATGGTAATACAACCACAATCCTGTTCACTAAAAGGATGGCATTGTACGACTGCAGAAGCAGGGCTCTATACTTTTTGATAGGCACTATAAAAACTTACATTACTCTGTTCCAAATTGAACCGTTTAGGGAACCTGTTACTGCTAGATCACGCCATTTTTCAGTAAAAAACTAAGCCTTGTATATCCCAGGATACTATTATTGAAGGCAATAAAATGTACTATTGTAAGATCAACGAGGGTTGAGATGACTATATTCTCATAAGCTAAAGAAGACAATCAGTATGATAATTAGAGCATGTTAATTACTCTCCACTAG
This sequence comes from Elanus axillaris, assembly GCA_026212715.1. NCBI lineage: Eukaryota > Metazoa > Chordata > Aves > Accipitriformes > Accipitridae > Elanus > Elanus axillaris. Next base: position 2,768,992 of record JANZLQ010000013.1, on the reverse strand, counting down.
CAACAAAAAATGCAAATGATATACAGCAGGAAATTAACAGCAGTTACTGCTCAATATTGCATGACTTTTCCATTAAGTATAATATGAGAAGTTGTTAAATTATAGAAAATGAGAATAATGAAGCTGGAATATTAAAGAAGCTTAGGTTTCCAGTCTGGCTGTGGAGGGAATCATTAGGAAGAGTCCTGAGGACGTGATACTGTCCGTACAGGTCAGGCACACTTGTGTCGTACATTGGGGAAATCTTTATGCACTGTTTTATTTTCATTAGGTAGAACAAGGCTGGGTATTCTGGCTCAGCTGGAAGCAGTACAGCAACCTCTTCTGAAATAACCGATCTGCTGCAAAATAGCTAACGCGATTTCATCCCTTTCTTTGAAAAACTAAGATTGAAGTTGGGTAGAATGGGCCGCCTTTGGAGAACAAACAAGCAAACAAACCCAAAAGAGCTAATAATGTTCTGAGCCTTGGAAAGGTTTAAACCAAAGGCTGAAGACCCTTATAGCCTGAGAACTGAAACCAGCACAAGAAAAAAAGCCGTGGGAGAAGCGTATGACTGAGTTTTAAAGTATATTCTGTGGAGTATAGGCAATCTCATCAAAATAGTGCCACAGCTGCTACTGTCAGCTACCAATGAGCAACAGTAGTGGCTTTTTAATCCCTTAGGTGGGTTTTCTTAAAAACATGAGAGACATGCTTACATATTGCAGGCATGTTTCATAAAGCATCGAATCAGTTCATAATTTTCCAATGACTTCAACAAGCCTTTGATTATGATCATTGACATACTAACTTGGGCTCCACGGGTCTGATACAAAACATATCCAGGATTGACACAACGTAAGACAAACTGGCATTTTGCAAAGAGCTGAAAATATGAGGACTTAAAGACAGATCTCAATAAATACATATAAAGTATTTCTTCTAATTGGAAAAAAATTGCAGGTTTGGATTGGCTTTCCTAGTGCCTCAATATTCTCAGGTAGCTACTCACATTTCATTAAGTTATGAGATGTAAAACATCTACAGTGCTGTCAGCGTGAATTGTTTTTAGTGTTTTATGTATGCTGTAGGTGTACTTAAAGTCCCATAATCACAGAAGTTATGGAACTGAATTTTTTCAAAAGCATTTTCTTGCTTTTATATTACAACAGAGTCTGTGCCTGGCGGGGGGGGACGTTTCATGTTACCATGAACATTTGTTTGAGGTGGATGAAGGCGAGAAAATGGTGGTGGGGGGGAATTGTTTGTGGGGTTTTTTTGTTGTGTGTTTGTTGGCTTTTTTTTCACCCTGGAGAACATTGTCCTATCTTCTCCAGAAAAAAGGGCCCATTTCTGATGGGCTCCTACATAAAGCAGAACAAATCTTCATGCTAGATGAGCCGTCTTGACCAGAGAGAAGAGGAAGGCAGGAGCTAAAGGAATTTGACAAAAAAGCGAGGTATCAAAATTAATCCAGACACACATTATAGAAGAAATGATTCAATTCTTTGTATATCTAAGGTGTTAAGCAAGTGCTGCATTTACGGGATAGAACAGTTTTCCTGGTGAGAGGGACTCTGTTAACTGTGTGTATGTTGGATTTATTATTTTGGTGCATAAAGTAAAATTATTATGGCACTCTGACAGACTACTATGACATGTAGACAAAAGAACTAATGGCAACCCTGGTATAGATTAAGAAGGGAATAAAGTTGTTTCTGTGCTTGATCATGGTGTAATACCTGAAGGATGAACTGGGATGTTCTATGCACGGTGTGATGCGAGCCGTTATGTGGAAAAGATCCTTCTTAACTTCCAGTCTATACTTTAATCATGTTCATGTATAGATAAAAATTCTAATTATCTAGAATCCGCAGAATGCTTTATTTTGATAATAAGCAAAAGTATTGCTCTGAAACAGCTCATCTCCTTGAAATCATTAACCAACAAGTCATTCTTTTCCTCTTTCTTTTCTCATTTGGGTGGTATTTAGCATCTAAAACCGGCATTGCAGCAATATTTGAATCTTGTTCAACATTCCATAACTGAAATTATTCAACCATGGAATTATTGGCACAATTCAAAACATTTGCAGCTGAATACAAGCTGTTGCTGACTACACAATAGAAATCATGGTTGTCAGGTTTGTAACATCATTGCATACCAGGTAGGCAATTCTTAGAAAACATCATTGCAATCAACTCAAAAAGATGATTTTGCACTATATATACATTCTAAGTACTAGTGCCATTAATTCTTTGGCATTGTATCCACTGATAATTCACTTGTCCATATTGAAAGCATATAGACAGAGCTTTAGAGGTAGGTTATCCACCCACATTAATCAGGGTTTGCTGGCAGTTAATTTACAGGGTACAGATGCGGCACATGGATTCTGGCAAATTCAACATGCCCCATACAAAGCATTTTTCTTTAAATAAGTGCACTTATTTACTTTGAGTACACTTGAAAAATATGAATATGAATGATATTCAGATGCCTTAAGCATACATTTATTTTGTAATTTAAAATTCTATTTAGTAAGATAAAAATAAAATCCTATGAGATCTTGTATCACAAACACATCCACCATACTTAAAGCATGACTGCTGTTGATTTTCCAATTATAGACTAGGAATATTGTAGAAGGAAAATAAAATTGTTGAAAAGAAAAGCACATATAGAAATGTTTTGTTACTTTGTAGGGAAAAAAAAACCATGCCAATAAGAGAAATGACAGAGAAATACAGGCATTTTGATATTACATATCACCAAATAGGACCCAAATAGCACTTTCCATCTAGGCTACTCCTGAAACATACACTCTTTTGTTGTAAATATACAATTATTTTATAGCTATCAAACCCATGCAGCTAAATAAATAAATAAAATTATAAAGGCAGCATAAAAGAGGAGGATAAGAACTTGGTTCGGTCTGACAATGAATACAAATGAAACATTTAAAGAAGACTGCTCTTTTTTTTTCTCAGTGAGAAATGATCTTTCCAAAGACTGTTTTCCTTCAATTGTATTGAATACTGATGTTTCATCTTCAGTGGAATTCTCTAAAAGTTCAGATCCAACTTAAAATCTTAGTTGATATTTATTTGAAAAGTCTATTTAGCTCAAGTTCTCGACTTTCCTCTTTTCTTTTCACAGATGAATACCTAAATATAGCCAGGATTTCCAAACTATCGTAAAACATTACAATGACAGAAATTCGGGTGACAATGAAGAAATGGGGAGTTGTTTTGTGTGTGTCTAGCAGCAATCATCATGTAGGATTTTAGAAGACAGGACATAATTTAATATCATGCTACCTGTATAAAAAGCAAGTATAATGATATTACGGTAGTCAATAATAAGGTACTCTTCATTTTTCAACTGTAATATGCTACTTGTTAATGACAGCGTGGGGACCTAGCTGTATATAAAGATACTGATTTTCAGGTTGAACTAATACTTCTTCCTGATCAATCCATGATTCCAGCAATTCATTTCCAACTGCCTATTTATCACCTGGTGGGTTTTGTCTCTCCATCTAAAAGAAAGTTTTATATTAATCATTCTTATATTTCTTCTTGTACATATGCTCGTACTAATATTGTGAAAAACAGAAAACACTATTAACATGCTTTTTACGATTTTTAGTTACCATTGAAAGGGTTTTCCTCTCTCTTTTCTTTATATTTAATTAATGTTATTTAATTTCCCAGAGTCAATAAAGGAATATTATAGCTATGAGGTGTCAGAAGGCTACCATGACGTATAACCATGAATCCAGACTATGTCCACACACAGAACTGGGAGAACTTTCCAGGTCTGGGTAAACATTCTGACCATAGGACCACAGAATAATTCAAGTGGGAAGGGACCGCAGGAGGTCTCTAGTCCAACCTCCTGCCCCAAACAGGGTCAGCTATGGGGTCAGACCAGGTTGCTCAGGGCTTTATCCATTTGGATCTAGAAAACCTCCAGGGATGAATACCGCACAATACGTCTGGGCAACATCTTCTAACATTGGAGCATGCTCGTGGGAAAAAAGGTTTTCTGTGTACCCAGTCTGAACAGCTCCTCTTCCATTTTAAGGAAATGAACGGGAAGTTTCCTGTTTTCTTGTCCTCCTGCCATGTACTGCTGCAAAAAGCCCATCTCCCTCTCCCCATATCCATTGGGTGCTGCTCTAACATCCCCCCGAAGCCATTTCTTCTGCAGGCTGAGCAAGCTCAGCTCCCTCAGCATCTCCTCACAGGGCAAGCGCTCCAATGCACAAGCATCCCGGTGGCCTCTGCTAAATTCAATCCAGCGTATCAACGTCCTCCTTGTATTGGGGAAGATAAAATACTTCCAATTGTATCGGAAACAGTACTCTAGATGTGGTATATTGAGTGCTGCGTAGACGAGGATAATCCCTTCTCTTAATCTATAGGCCATTCTCTGTTAGTAAATCCCAGGATGCTTTTGGTCTACTTTGCAGGTTTTTTGGTCTACTTAACAGTTTAACATCTTTCTGCTGTTTTCCATGTAGCCGGGCTAAGGCAGGGGTAGCTCCACTTGTAAGCTCCCACTCAGTGGGATGGGGGGAAAATAGGAAGAACAGGAACACTCATGGCTTGAGATAAAGACAGGAAGATTGATTATCAATTACTGTTACGGGCAAAACTGAGCAGACTTGGAGAATATTAATTTATTAGTGATAAAATATTTTTAAGTGCCACTTTGGGTAATGGGAAACAAGACAAACACTAAACCAACACTTTTCCTCCCTCCTTTCCCAGGTCCATGTAAAGCATTCCTTTCTGACTCCTCATCCCTCTGCAGCCCAAAGGTGGTCCCTGAGCACTCCCATTCCAGGATGGCTCCAAGACAATGCTAAAGCTGTTTCTTATCTCCTCACCAAGGGAAACTTCACTCCCTTGCAAGGAGTCTCTTCTGCATCTGCCTTTCCTGCTTCCAGCCAGTGTAACCCCTTCTTGCAGTTGGGCCTCCTTGCCCTTTCCTTGGCCACAAATTACCACTGCTGAGCAGTTACACTTAGAATTTCTCCTTCTCTTTTCTTCCCATCCCTATGCCGCACAGGGGGAGTGGGGGTGGTGGTGGTACAGCGAGTACATAGCAGTTTCCCTTTGCCTCTCCCTCTTTCTCACGCTTTTCCCGTGCTCTGGTATGGTACCTCCACAGGCTGCAGTCCTTGAGGAATATCCATCTGTTCCACTGCGGGCTCTTCCATGAGCTGCAGTCCTATTGGGAAAATCTTCTCCGGCATGGTTTCTCTATGGGTGGCAGTTCTTTGAGGAACAGTCATCTGTTCAGTCATGGACTCCTTGGGCTGCAGAGAATATCTGTTCTGCCATAGAGCTCCTCCTTGTCCTGACATTGATATCCCCTCTGTTTCTCACTTTTTGTTTACTCTTCCTCTCCCTCCAGTGTTACCTGCCCTTTCCTCCCAGAAAGCAGTTCCAAACACATTAAGTACGAGGACGTGATTAGGAGTAGTTGGCATGGATTTACAAAGGGGAAATAATGCTTGAACAATCTGATAGATGTCTACAATGAGGTTACTCTCTTGGTAGATGAGGGGAGAGCAGTGGATCGGTTTTAGTAAAGCCATCATCACATACAAGCTGACAATGAACAGGTTAGATAAGTGGACAGTAAAGTATATTGAAAACCTGCTGAACAGCTGGGCCTGGGGGGTTGTGACCAGTGACGCAAAGTTCATCCGGAGGCAAGTCACTAGTGGTGTATCCCAAGGGTCAATGCTACAGCCAGTACTGTCCAACAACTTTATGAGCGACCTAGATCCTGGTACAGAGTGTACCTTCAGCAAGTCCCCGGATTGTATAAAACCGTGAAAGGTGGCTGGTGTCCCACACGAGCGTGTTGTCATTCAGAGGGATGTCATCAGGCTGGAGAACTGAGCCATGGGGAATCTCATGAAGTTCAACAAGAGGAATCCAAACGCTGCATCTGTGGAAGAATAAGTACCACTACATGGTGGATGCTGGAAAGCAGATCTGGAGAGAAAGACCTTGGGGTCCTGGTGGAAAATAAACTGACCAAAAGCAATCAATACATCCTCACGTCAAAAAAGGCCAGCCGTATCTCGGACCTGCCAGCATGTCGAGAGAGTTGATCCCTCCTTGCTACTCGGGACCAGTGAGGCAGCATCTCAAGTGCTGTATCCAGTTCTGGGCTCCCCAGTCCAAGAAAGATACGGATTTACTGGAGCACGTCCACAAAGCTGATGAAGGTACTTGTACATCTCTCACGTGAGGAGAAGCTGAGAAGGCTGAGAAGGATTTCTCCGCCTGGAAAAGAGAAGGCTCAGGTGGGATCTTATCAATGTGTATGAACGCCTGCTTGGGAGGGAATGAGGATGAGGGAACCGGATTCTTCTCACTTATAACCACTGACAGAACAAGAGGCAGTGGGCTCAAATTAAAACACAAACTCCACCTGAACATGGGAAAAAAATATTTTAAATTATGCTCTGGGAGTGGTTAAACACTGAAACAGGTTGTCCAGACAGGTTGTGGGGGTCCTTATTTGTGGAGATATTAAAAATCCAGCTGGACATGGTCCTGGGCATTCTGCTGCAGCTGACCCTGCCTGAGCATGGGTTGTACTACACAACCTCAAGAGGTCTTTGCCAACCTAAACGATTCTGCAAAGTCAAAAGAGGAAATGTAGACACATTCATTCTTTTCTGATGAGTCCTGGTTTTCTTTGGAACAAAATACGTATGTGAATACAGAAAGAAGCCAGTGAAATCTAATAAAACCCTTGTCTATTGAGAGGGATTAGGGTGAGCTGTGCAATGCTTCTCTTGTAGCAAAATATTCCCAAATGTCTCTAAGTACAACCTCCAAAAAAGAAGGGCAAAATACTACTTGTAAGAGAAATAGGAAAGCACCAGGAGTTATCGAGGTTCTTTAAACTCAGTTTTAACTATTTCAGTGAACTATTTCTCAAGTCAATGTAAAGAGGCCAGAAATAGGGAAAAAGAGAAATGGTCTGACCAAACGTAGGAATTTGCCTTTATTTCACTTAATGTAGCAGAGAAGAAAAAACAGAATTAGCTCGGGTTGTATTCATGTAGATGTTCATACAAATGTATCTCGGCATCTTGCCTCTCTTCTGAAGCCAGTCCTGTCCGCCTTATTCTTAAAAAGGACAGAGAATGAGTTGTGAAATAGGATTTGAAGACTGCCCACGGGATGATGAAATTTATGAAATACAACTGCAACCGATAATGCTTAAAAGCACTTTCTTCTGTGTGTCTAGGTATGACGTGTTTCCTTCTTATAGGCAATAATTGAGCACAGTCTATATGTGGAGCAAATAATTTATTATTATCCTAATTAAAATCTTAACAACTTAGTGAAAACACAAGAGTTATTAGCAGTCTAGTCACAGCAGTACTATGAGGTTTTTGTAGTACAATTGCTGTTACAATTAACTAGGAGCTGCCCCTTTTTTCCGAGGTTAGGAGGTCAAAGGGTGAGAGTGCCGCTCCTCGGACAGTGAGGTGGGATTGGCACTCGGAGCCTCCAGCATCCTGCCCTCTGCCCTGGGAGCGGCGTGATGGGGGGGGAGCCTTTCCTTCTGCCTTTGGCTGGCATCGGCTTTACTTTTGTAAATTTTCTTATCCGGCCCGAAAACGTCTCCCGGGCTGCCAGCGGCATCCCCCGGGCCCAGGAGGGGCTCTCTGTGCCTGGGGAGGGGTTTCACCCCTCTGTTCCCCTGCACTGCCCGGTCAGCGGGGGCAGAACTTGTATTTACTGGGCTACAGAAAGAGAGATATGGGAGTTGAACCACGTGAAATGTTGTGGGTTAAATGTATACATGTGTCTACATACCGCTAATCCTTTGTTTTTCTGTCAGCTGGAATCTAGGTAATGATTCACAGCTACGTGCTCATAGAAAACAAACAATGCAATCGACCCAAATTAAATTGTTTTTTCTCTCTTCCTTTACACTTCGTTCCGAACTTTTATTTAATAACTCAAAGCCAAAATATATATCCTTTACCAACAGCTGATTACAGGGCAGAATATGCTTTACCCTTCCTTTCATTGCATGCCGTCTAATAGCTCTTTACTTTCCAATGATTGCACCACTTAAAGTGGTTTGTGCAAAATAAATTAGCATTACAAACAGCTTTAGTTTCCTATGACCGAATAAACCAAATTTGGTCACAAAACTGGAATGATAGAATTAAGTCACTTGCTTGGAATATTTTTGATAACAATGGCATGAGTTAAAAAGACGTCGCTCTCGGTTTAGATGTCCGTCGATGCAGTATAAACATTATTCCAATACATCCTGTTATTGCTTCAGATAGGAGTTTATTCTAGAGGTCATGAAATCTTTGGTCTACATAGCAAAGTTCAGAAAATATGTTTGATGAATCTAAAAAGTGAAAGCATGTGGAAATTTATGGGAATGACCCAAAGACCTGTAAAGGAAAAAGATTTTTAAAAAGAGCTTTATCAAACCAATACGCTGCAAAGCCTGAAAAGTGTGCTGGGCAATTGAAACAGTTGGGAATGTCATAAGAAAAAAAATGATAGAAGAAAGAATGGAAAAGTAGAATGATATGGTATGGAAGCTAGAGCTGTTTAAAGGTTTACATTTTTATTTAAGTTCTCTTAGCATTCAGATGTCTCCAGAGATGGTTCCAACATAGGCTGCTCATTTCTAGTTTTTAAATATTAGCCAGTTAGACATAGATAAGCCTGTATGGCCAAATGGAATGTATCCAAGGGTACCAGGTGAGCTGGCTGATGTTGCCGAGGGGCCAACCTTTATCATTTTCAAAAATTAATAGAAATTGGGGAAGTTTTCTGATAACTGGAAAAAGGCAAATATCACACCCATCTTCTAGATGGAAGGTCCAGGTAAAGGTCTCGCCTCCATGCCTGGGAATGTTATGGAGCAAATCCTATCGGAAGCTCTTTCTAAACATATGAAAGACAGCGAGGTAACTGGCAGCAGCTAGCATGCGTTTACCGAGGGTAACTCATACCTGGTCAACATAACTGCTTTTTGCGACAAAGTGGTTATTGCTGTGAACAGGGAAAGGGCAGTGGGTGCTTCGTACCTTGACATTAGGAAGGTCTTTGACACAGTCCATCATAGTTTCCTTAGCGCTGAACTTTTGGGATATGGGGTGAATACGTGGACAGTAGGGTGGGTGGAAAATTGGCCGGACTATTGGACTCAAAGACCTGTGACTAGTGGTGGAGAGTCCAGTTTCTGGACAGCAGGTAGTGCAGTCTTTCCAGACTCCGTACTGGAACCAAGACATCTTCATGTCTTTATTAACAGCCTGGATGGTGGGACAGAGTGTGCTCTCAGCAAATTGGCAGACAACCCCAAAGAGTGGGAAGAGCACGCGCTTACCTATTAGAGGGCAGGGCTGTTATTGAGAGGGACCTGGGAGAAACGGGCTAACAGGAACCTCAGGAAGTTCAATAAAAGCAAATGGAAAAAAATCTGCACTGGGGGAAGAATAAACCCATGTCCTAGGGCATGCTGGGGGTCGACGAGCTGGAAAGCAGCTTTGCAGAAGCTGGTGGACACTAAGCAGGTCGTGAACCAGCAGTGCATCCTTGCAGCAAAGGCCAATTGCCGCGTGGGCTGTACAAACAAGACTGCAGCCAGCAGATTGAGAGAAGCGATCCTTGTCCTCTGTTCAGCACTGGCGAGACCATGACTACAGTGCTGTGTTTTGGGCTCCCCATTGGAAGAGGACATGGACATCCTGGAGTTAGTCCAGCACAGGACACCGCGATTGCCATGGGGCTGGTGCGGATGACAGACAAGGGGAAGGTGAGACCTGGGTTGATTCAACCTGGAGAAAAGAAGGCTGAAGGAGACCTTATTGCTGTCTGCAGCTACCTGATCAGAGGATACAGAGGACACGGAACCAGACACCTCTTGGAAGCACCCAGTAATAGGGTGAGAGGCAAAGGACGCAAGTTAGAAATTCTGATTAGGTATTGGAAATATTTTGAGCGTGCAGATGGCCAAACCCTGGAGCAAGTTGCCCAGAGAGGAGTGGAGTGTTGATCCCTGGAGGTATTCAATCAAGCCTTGACTGGCCTAATTAGTCCTGCTTTGAGCACGATGTTGGACTAGATTACAAGAGGTCCCTTCTGGCCAGAATATTTTTTTATTCTGTGATTCCATGAGATTCTTTTGCTTGTTGAAAACGGTAGTTGCTTCATTGCTTCGACTGAAATACTGTGAGTGGCAAGGAGATCCAAGCCTATTTCCCCAACTCACCTATCTGGACTTCATTTATTTTAACAGCTCTAGCAAGTAATAGCAGATTCTCTCATTTTAGACAAAACTTCAGTGCCGCAAAGTATGGGTTAGAACACATATACTTCAAGATGGTTTATGAATTTTCATTTAAGGTTAAATAGATAGACTGATTATGCAACACTGAAACAAAACTCAGAACTTTACCATCTTGGGGACGATGATATCTTACTAGGCTGCAAAATCAGACATTTGTTTCTTGCCTTATGATTTTTTTTTTTTTTCATTTTCTATTGCCAATCTAGGAGGAGGGATGGAGAGAAAAACAAATCCAGAGATTTTTACAGTCTGGTAGCTAAGACATTTTCCAGCTAACTAGGCAATATGAGTATCAGCTCTTATAGACAGAGGACCTTGATCTCCTGTGGTCTAGAGAAATGATCTGCAAATTGCTTATTCTCTCTGTAGTCCAGGCAAAAGCCTACAATTAAAATAAAAACAAAATATACAAGAAGAAGAAAATATAAGTTTATTTGAAATCTCTGTGCCAATTGCTTTTGTAAGGTTGGACAATGTGTGAATAGAAAGACTTACAGATGCTAGACAGAGGGACTGAATGCCCATCATTTTAGCAAAATCTCTGCTCTTAATAATTCATGTATCTTGATTTCACTGCCAGCATTTAAAGCTGAAATAGAGGCTAGAAAGCATTAAAGCCTGTGTTTTGAAAGGCATGGGATGCAGATATTTAATGAGGCTCATATCAAATGATATAGGATATTTTATCACTGGCATGAGAAGACCTTAAAAACAAAAATATCTTACTCCTCTGTGAATTAATATTCTGGTTTTGCTCATCAATAATTCATCTAGTTCTTATGGCTACTACACAGTGTGAGCTCTGTGTCCTAGATCTGAACAAAGTAGAATTTCTGCCCCAATTTTGACAAAGTGTTATATCATTTCTATACCAAAAACTCTTCAGAAACATAGAGAAGCTGTAGCTGGGAGGACTCCCATTCCATTTTTTAATTTTACTTTGTTTTACAAAGCACCGATGTCCGGAGGTGTGTTGCATTCTGACACTTTGGCTTTAACTGTAGCACTTCGAGGAAGTGTTGCAATAATACTTGGAAAAACACCCATCTTTTACAAGTCAGAACAAATATACCATTATTTCAGGCAGTTTGGGTCCTGATTGCATTCCTTGCTCTCATGGAATCAGATGGCTGAGGGTGTCAGCTGCTCAGACCCGGGGGGAGGAGAATCAAAACCAAGACCCTGCATAGCTTGCAACTCGTAGCAGAAGAACTGAGCAAAAATATACGCCGTGGTCTGCGCACTGATAGCACATCAGCATGTAACTCTCAGCAATGAAGTACCAATCTGTTGGTTGACAGGGCAACACAGGCACACAAGTTAGTATTGAACGCAACTGCAGCCAGGTGAGTTAACAGCCCATATGCTCCTGGAAATTAGGGAGTAAGCTTGAAAGGAAGTCTCAAGTTTATTCTCCCTTTTGCGTAAGTTAACAGCTTTCAGATATGTTGTATATCATTGGAAGGACTTTTTTTTTTTTTTTTTTTTTTAACCTAAACTCTTTGTCAGAAAATTTAATCTAGATTCATTCCACTTAGCTTTTGGCACCTTCCTGAGGAGCCTAACCTAGGCACAAAAATGGCATAAGCTATTTCTGTACTTAACAGAATGACACCTCAAGAGAGAAATTCAAATGAGCTAAGATCTGAATCATGCTGTGGAGAGCCTACTTCTCTCCAACAAGTACAGAGGGAGCCTTGAGTGCCTATGCTCCTAACACAAATATCTCAGCTTGAAGCCTAAAGTGAGGTTGAATAAATCCAGATTTTGTGCTGTTTTAAGCAAATGGAGGCTTAAAACCCTTCAGACCCATGGCAAGTTAATTAGGAAGGTACTAACAGGATTGCATAAAAGCATAAGCACTGTATCTGCCTGTTTAGTCCTGTCTTTCTGGTGCTACACACACACACATTAAAAAAAATATTTTCATCTTTTGTTTGCAAAAAATAAACTAAAAGTATAAATCTGTCCACAACCCCTGCAAAGAAAATAAATTGACAATGTGGTCTAACAAAGAATAAAGCAATGTTTCCCTGAGCAGGCAACCAGAGGAAAAATCTCTCCTCCAAAGCTAGGAACTGCTGTAAGGGAATTTTTTAACCACTTCTACCAGACTAGAAGATGTGGATATCAAAGAACAAAAGATCCCACATTGGCCGGCTGGTTGCATTGATTGATTTATCTGTTCACAGCAGCGCTAAGGCTGCTCTAAAGATCAGCTGTACCTCTCTCTCATATTACCTGCCTGGAAGTTAACCTCTGGAGAGTGATTCAGCTCATTCTGAAGCAGTCTTCTGGTGCAACCTTCCCTCACCAAACCACACTTTTTTTCCAGGCGTGTTTCGCTGTGCACAAAGAGACTCTGAGTGCAAGATGTACAGTCTCGTGAGAACCCAGAAACTATTTGCTGGCTAATAGATACGGCTGAGAGCTAGGAATTGCAAGGTGCTGGGCTAACGGCAATATTCTCCCTATTCCTGCCTTCTGCTAACTTGGCTCTCAGTCCTCTGGGGAAGAGCTGGCTTCCACTGTTCCTTGGAATGGCCTAATCCTTGATAGTGCCAAGCTGAGCTCTCCCATCTCCCTCCTTTTTTTTTAACTTAGGTTTTTATGCATTTTTTTGGTGTTGGTGTTTTTCTTCTAGCACCCTCAGTTGCTATTACCATCTCAATGGTTCTCTTTCTATGTTTTCACTCTACTTACCCTGCCTGGCTTTACCTTCCATGGTCTCTCACAGCTCAGCAGCAACCTCTCTGATAGAACTGGTTGGATGTCGTCACACAGCCGTTCTGCAAAGAACTGAGCTTTGAGTTACAGGTGGCTCAAGCCTTAGCCATTGGTCACCTAACAGGCTTGATTCAGAAACCTAAATTTAGGCCTCTAACCACTGTTAAAAGTGACCTAGGCTGTAGTTACCGTTCCAGAAGAATATTGGTCTCCCCTTGATTTGTTCCAAAACGGTTCTGTCCTCCTGTCTGGCAAATATTCTTCAGATGGGTTCACTACGCTTCCTAACTTTGGTGGGACCATGAAATAATGAAAAAACCCTTTGCTTGGCTGCTCTGAAAATGTTGAATTGCCTCAGTCGGTTTGAGAGCAGTTAATTCTATTCTCTATTCAGCATGAAGTCCTTTGGTACAAGATATTTTAGGCTGTGGAACGCCTCAGCTGCGATATCCCCAGGCGTGCCATAGACACAAAGAAGTCATACAAGCGAAGGGCCTTCCTCAAGTGCCAAATTCTCTTCATTTTACTGACTGTCAAACAGAAGGCGTTTCTTTTTTGTAGGAAAAGTGATCGGAGTCAGTCCTTGTGTTTCTGGACATGGAAATCATGGAAGTGAAGGTTTTTAGCAGACCGAATTTGGACTCAACTATCCTAACCACAGACATTACGCAGCTTCTTGTTCAAGCAAGACAAGGACAGTCTTTTGTCTGTTATATATCTGAGTGCAGAACTACAGTTATTGAAGAAGTATCTCTTAATATTCACTATACATAAAGTCATACCCAAAGCTTTACATATCATGTTGCATACCTACATTTTACTGATAACAAAGCTTTTCTTTTTTAAAGTTCATTTCTGTCTTAGACTGGTCAAAATTTCAGATCACAGCTCTTGGTTTCCTTAGGGATTAATTAGAAAAAACAGCCACACTGGCAAGTTATCTGCCTCCTGCAATACGATCGCCCTCCAAGACATTTGGTACTTAATATAGAAATGAGTAGGCTGAATCATGTTTAAACTGTTTGGGTGCTCTGAGGTGGACGTAAAAGGATCAGTTGAGCTATGATTCCTGTGCTTCTCCAGGATAACAAACACAGCCGCTCTGGTGAAGAGAAAAACTATTATTTCCTTCATTTCCCAAATAAGGAAACTGTAACCGAGGTGCTCTGGTGTGGGGAATTCATAGGTAGGAAAGTGCACGGAATTCTACCCTGAAGGCAATCATCTTTGAGCCACACATGATTTTACCCTTGAAAAAACCATGAAGTCGCCTAGATAATGGAATTACTCGTCAGTCACTTCGGTGGCTTGTCCAGCCTCCATAATGAATGTAAGCAGCATCGTAACACTGTCAGTATCTTAATCAGGTTGTTATAATTTTCTACACATTAAATGAAAGAACGTATTGTGTTAGTAATTACAAGGCTTATCAGCAAAATCATTATTGGCAGAAAATTTTAGTAAGATCTGTGGCAGGTTTTGTCTAACATCTGAGGAGACTTTATCTCCTGTTGGTTTTGCATGCTAAAATATAATTGAGAGAACAGAATTACAGAGATGCCTTGAGGTGAACAGACCCAGGGGAAACGCACAGAACTGCAGAATAGCTATAAACTGAAGATACATCCTTAAAACGTTTATAAAATTCTTGTGAAAAACTGAAGAAAAAAATGCTTGATAAAATTTTGAAAATTTGGAAAACAGACACAAAGTTGAAATGGTCTGAAGACAGCAAGATAAAGATTTTCTGTGTGATGGAGTTCAATTATAGCTAATAAAACAGGAAAGGAGAGGGAACGGAGGTAGAAGATAAAGATTGGACACAACTAAGCATGAAGGTTGTGTAAAAGGGCAGCCCACAGAGAGTGAAAGTGTCATTGCCCAAGGAAACAAGTTGCTTAGTGCGCTGATAGGGTGGAAAATAATAAAAGGTTTCTTTAATTTGCATAGCTGGTGGAGGCTAAGGGGAAGAGGCACTGTAGGCTTAAAAAAACTTGCCTTCTAGCTGGGTTTTCCATGGATTTGGACAGGATTGAATCAGAATAAACCAATGGCAGCAGAGCAGGTTTTTATTTTATCCACACAAATCTCTGAGCAAATAAGGATGTATGGCAAGGAAATAAATAAAAGCCAGAAACAAAACAAATCAAGGAAGGAAGAAAAAAAATAATCAGTGAATTGGACTGAACCAATACAACAGGGCTCAGTTTTATTAGCGCTCAAACAGTGAAATGTTAAGTGCTCACTGTCTTGCATGCATAATAACTTCATAAATAAATAAAATAATACATTGCTCCTGTAGCCTTTATCTTTTCTCTGTTACAAAAGAAATGAATGTAAAAGTATGTCAGCAAAAGCAAATCTCAGTAGAACAGACAGTCAAAAAGTAAGAAACAATTTTCTAACTTTTAGTGCTAAGAAATGCTTAGTTGTCCATTTCCATCCTCCCAAAGACCGTCCTTTTGCAATGCATCATGTATGCTGCATTTTGTGGTCAGATGCCAAAAAGCATGAACAAAAAATAAATCCATCACAACAAGGGTGAAGACAAATGTTAGCCTACACAAAAGATTTTCTGGGAGTGTGGTTTTATAACACAAGATAGAGAGAACTGGAAGTGCTGTTCAAATCTGCATGCATGTTTTGAGATTTTCTGCACTTACATATATATACTGACCCTGCTTGCCAGTGATAAGGAAATCCTACTCTTCTACAGAATTAAAAAAACCCAACCATAATCATGCTCTATTCTTGCTTCAATCGTATTTTCTTTGGATTTGTATATTTATTTTTTAACCTTACACATGCCAAAGCATTTTCATTGATCTATTGTGTGGCAAATGCTACAAATGCTAGTTATTACTGAGTTACAAGTCGAAATTCCAGTCTGCCCTTCAGTTATAACAGTGGTGGGGCTGGGCATCAGGGCTGTGACAGTAATTCCCCGGGTGGTCCAGGAACTCCCCAGCCAGCCCTCTGCACACAGGAGATAACTGGTTTGAGATAAAGGACTTTTAAGTGGTTGACCGACCACACCACGAGCCACCTTCACCATCAGGCAGCTGCCTGATTTTCACAGAAGTTCTCCAGGTGGGAATTTTGGACAGTTCTAGCAATTCCCCCAGGCAGGTCCTGCCGTGCCTTGTCCAAACATTGTCCTTAAACGTGCTGATTAATATCCCATGTGAAGTATTCCCAAGCCCTCCAGGCCGTTCCTGCTGCAGAACTGATCAAACTAGACATAGACAAAATATTTATAAAGAGCCAATAGGAAACTGCTCATGCAGATACAAAAATGGTCACTTAGGACAGCATTTTGTACATCGTTGAGATATTTGAGAGATGGTTTGTATGTAGTTAAGGCAATCGATAGCAGTGGATTACTTGTATGCCGGAGAGGTCACGTGGGACCGTGGAGCACCTGGAATCTCATCCACTCCAGCTGAAGATGCGACTGCAAGGATCACTGCCGTGGAGACTCCCGTTGCCATCCGACAGAATGACCATGCTGTTCCAGAGACTTGATTTCCCATACGAGTGTGATCCTTTGCCGAGATCCCAACAAATTAGTTTTGCCTTTTAACAAACACTTTGCCCATGAGCCTGTGAGTGTCTCTACAACAATTTACGCACACGCAATTACCACAGTAGGATTAATGTGTCTGCAAAAGTGCAGACAATTTTATTTATGCTTCAGGTCAAGAGTGCCTTTGAAGCGTAGCTGGAAGGGAATTACGAATTTGAAGGACAAAACCCAGCCCAGAAGGAAAAAAAATAGTGTCTTTGGCCTAGTCAAATGCACTGTGTTTTGAAATAGGATAGCAATGTAAAGCTAAACCTTGAAAAAGCAAGTTATGTGGGTTAGCAGGGAGTCATTAAAAACCTCCAGCTGTGCATGTGCATAACTTCCAATTAATTGCCCATCACTTTATAAGAGAAGACGAAGCACACAAGAACTGAAAATGGACAAAGTGGGTGGATTTGAAATATGTGGATTTTAAAATATGTAGGTTTAATTCAAATTCTGCCGTTCCGCGGATCACAGGAAAGTCATGAAAAGGGCAATGGAACGATTCTTAAAAAAGAATGTTTGGTGGGTTCAAAGAAATACTTTACCCAAACATAGTGAGAGTCCCAACGTGCCTGATAAAAGGTCTGTCTCTGAACTTTAATTAAAAAAATTGTTAAAATGCTTTACTTATTGGGTGTATAACTTAAGTACCGGTAGAGGAATGTGATTTTCAAAAATCATGTGTCTTTTCAGCTTGTACGTCACGGTTTCCATTGACGGGAGCATGGGACAGGGGCTGTGGTGTGCAGTGGGGGGGATACACCTTGATTCACCTTGATAAAACCAAGTCGTATACCTGAAGCCAGAGCGGGGAAGCTCTTTTAGATCCAGTAACACAAATGTAGCCTGTAAGAACTGGCCTTCCCGTTTTTAAATAAACATTTGAATGTTAAGATCGTAAAGTTTTATATTTTATCAATTTTTAATTTTTAAGCAGATATAATTCCAAACTAAATGTCTCGCAGAGCTGAAGAATTCAGATTAGCACAAATACGTTCACCAACCAAATTCATAATCCTTTCAAGGAACACTACCCGGGTACTTAAGCACTAAATAAAGCTAAGTAGTTGTTATCCCTACACAGCGGTGAGTGGTTTTAATTCTTTTACACTTCTTTTCATTCGTTATTAACTGAAGCCTATGTCAACCAGCTCATCATTTTCTCAGGATCAACCTCTGCTTGATAAATTTGTTGTCATTTCTGTTATAGTACACATTATAACTGAAATAGCTTCTACTATTTTCTTTTTTTCCTCTTAATTCTACTCTTTCAGACATTTTATCTTGTTTATCATATTTAGTCCCATCTAAATTTGAATCGCTTTGGGATATCAAGAGGGTTTTGGAAAAATATCCCCATCGATGTGTTGTATATCAGTGCTGGAGATGTATTACATGTGGATTAATAAGGGAGGGAGAAACAAGGTGAGCTCTATTTAAAAAAAATAAAAATGCTTTTAACACATTTCAAATGAGGTACCCCACAAGTTTGCCACTTTTGAGAAACGAGTGAATTAAGAAATCCTTGAGGTATACCTGATTTTTCATTTATACAGGTATATTTCTCTTTTCTGAGCCAATCAATATCATAACACTCTCCTAATGCTGTGCTAAACTTCTCTGAAAATGAGAAAAAGCCACATTCAGATTTTTCCTCTACTCTTTGAGAAGGTGAAAATTAAAATCTTGATTAATATTTCCCAGTAATCTTGACTTCCCCAAAAGAAGGTAATTTTGCAAAATGGGATTTCCTTTGCTTCAGAAGAGGCAAAGAATCAGAGATGAATATTTAACCTCTTTTATAATATCACAAAGACATTAGAGACTGTCGCAGGTGAGGAAGCAACCCTGGGTAGATGTAATCAGCTGGAATACTTCAGAGACATGCCTTGAGCTGATCAGCGTGGCCTCTCTTACGGTAGTGTTTAAGCAGAAACATTCCTCTTGTATACTGAAATAACCTTGAATCTCCAATCCTGTGATATATGGCCACGTAGCCTTTTTTTGAAATGTTCGTTGCATCTCACACAACCCAATTAGCATAAATAGTGTCATTCCGAGTTTCGCTGTACTTAAATACAAAAGCATCTAATTAACCCAAAGCTTCCAGATATATCGCGACGTACACACAACCTCTGTGGAAAAATCAGCCCTGAAAGCAAAAGACACCCAAGAGTTAAAGTCAGCCCTTTACTTAACTATGAACTATCCATTACTGTTGACTGAACTGAAATGGCTCAGCACATTGTATCTCATTATTTGCCTATTTTTAGTAAAATAGAAACTGCAGTTTCGGTTAACTGGACCCTCTGCCAACAGTACAATTTGATTTGAAAGCTAATAGTTTGTATGACTTTGCACTTGGGTAGCTACAGAGGATCGTGGCGTTACAAGAAGACGATAACAAGGACAGATCAGTTTGTACCAGTTCCCATTTACGTTGCAAGGTTTGTCACAAGAATGGATTAATGTTGTGCTATTCTCTGTTCTCATTAAGTTCTACGTAAAAAAAGAATGAGGCATCAGAATTTTAATTCCTCCTGTTTCTAATGCTTAACATGTTCTGCAATTTCTGGTAGAATCACAGCTTTTCTTTCTTTTTTCAGTGCCCCATTTTGAGTAATTTCGGTGTTTCAGTCACTGTGACAGTGCTTAAGTTCTGGGTGAGTATTCTGATTCTCACAGATACCTTTCTGACTATCACGGTCTACTGAAAGAACAAACATGTACAATACCGAAAAGCAGTTATGAAAATTCTATTCTCCTTGTTTTCCTTAGAGCTTGATTTTGGGAAGCAGTTTCCGTTTTCTTCTGATGATAATCTGCAGGCATAATTAGTCAGGTACTTTGTTACCTGCTTGCTCATTGCAACACTACTAATAGAGTAAAGACGAGAGTCGACGCAATGGATTGCTTCCAGAAGTCCGAGGTACGAAATAGAAAAGCTGAACACTTAGGGAAAAAACCCACCAAACAAACACCTCTGTGAACTGTGTGGCAAAAAATATATAATTAAGCCAGTATTAGAAAATGAGTCGTATACAAGTTTTATAGTGGTTTCTAATTTTGGCATCCTCAATCTGGACATTATTTCTTTTTTTCTTTAACCAGAGGACTAAGCTAGCCCACACCAGAGTATATGAACATCCACATCGTATCAGTACTTCCCTGGAGCATATTAGATAGTTTCCATATCTGCTATAGACAACGGTTCACGCGATTAGTTCCAAAAATCAAAAGTAATCAAGTTTTGAAGTGTTCACACATACACGTTAACATATAATTGTCTGCTTGCGATCAGAATGTTCATTTCTGTCTATATTCTGTTCTTCAAAAGCTACTGATACTCCTGCGTACATATAGATCAGTCGCTTTCTCTGTCTATTGCTTCAGAATGATTACAATTGAATTATACAGCCTGGAAATTCTGTGGAGCCCTGAATATTTGCTGTTGTGTGATTTTTCAGAAAACACAAGCTAACATAAACCTCATACTTTGCTAGCTTGTATTTCATTTTGCCCTTTTATTAGTAGATGTCAAGCTCCAAACTGAAGAAGATTTGAGGTTTTATAACCAGAGCTAAAAAGCAAATGTTGCAAAGGCAATAAAAAATAAAATAAATCTTAATAAGTATTTGCCATGTGTTCTGTAATGGATCATTTTTTCAATACAAGAAAAGAACAAGGGAATACTTAGACTCAAGAATGACAAATAAAATTCACCTTAACAGATGCAGATTTGTTCTGATGTTGTGTGAGAGGATAATAAAGATGGCTTGTAAAATATTAAACAGGAGCCGTATATCTCAGGTGTATGATAACATCCCCCAAACTTGTATTTTGTCATATTGGCCAACTTTCTTAATTTGACACCATTTATTAAATTCAAAATAATAGAATTGGTGATTAAAATGACAGAGTGTTTGTGCTTTCTTTTCTAGTTTATGACCAGAACTAATTATTTCCCCACTATTAATCCAGGCTTCCAAATAACTGAGCCATTCACCCAATTATATTTTTTACACAGCTGTGTAGAATCTTCAATAAGCCACTCTACAGCTCCATAAATTTACATTTCACGACGAACAGTAAGACAAAGGCACGATGAAAGGTGTTACAGTTTTCTAGATCTCTACAATACATTTGAATTTCTCAAGCTGTCTTTGTGGGGCTGGTTTTTTAAAAATCATTATTATTGTTTATTATTATTATTATTATCATTATTATTATAATCATCATCACCATTATTATTGTTGTTGTTGTTTATTTTCTTTGTTATGGTTGTCAAATGATGGGTACTTCTGTGCAGCCGAGTCAGGCGCGTCTGTCCTATTGAACACCAGGTGAGCCACCAGCTTATCAAACCATCAGTCCGGTCCCTTTATTGGCAGCTCTACTCCAGCTCTTCGGAGAACCCAAGGATGATGTTAGGAAGGGCTGTTACGCGCGCGCTGTAACTCTGTCCTTACCACCACGGGTACGCTTACTAGAGAGAGAGAGATGGGCCACTTACCGCCAGCTACCTCCTGCCTTGGCTGGACGGAGCGGAGAGGAGAGGGAGTGTACGAGTTACAGGTTTGTGTGTCAGACCTGGGTTAGTCGTCTGATCACGAGCGTGTGAAGACATGGGATTCCTGATGTTTCAAATATAAAATGTAAGAAAGAGGACAAAAAAGAGAAACAACAAAAAAAAAAATAAAGCAAAAGCTAGCCCGTACCCCTGGCCATACAGAAAGCTGCCTTACGCTACGGAAGCGATACAGAAAGTCACCATTTGCGGGTTAGAACCTGGGCACTTTCCTTGGCCCTTTTTCCCATTATGTTAATGCAGAAAGACTTTTTTTCCTATCAGAGGATCCTGAGATGACATCAAATTACTGGTTAAATGCTAACATACTCCCACTGAAAGCAAATCACAGCAGCTGTCAAGAAATCAGGAGACTGACAAGAGAAACTGCAACACCATGGGGCACTTATGGATATGGATTTAGGATCAGTGGGGCTGGCCAGAAGACCTGAACTTCTGGCTCCTCTTTGATATTGAAAATTCACCGTCGGCCATAGAAACATTCCAGAATTTTCTCTCTTGAGGCATACTTTGGCTTTAATAAGAAAATCCTAAGAGTAAGAATTAAGACGGGAGGGATTCACAGCATGATGCTTGCTGTGAACTCCAGGGCAGTTGTATATTGATCTGATTAAATCAGATCTGCGTGATGAAAATGGCAGCTGCTGTCTTTTTGGGTAAACATCCATGGGTGAACAGCAAGTGTCATTTACTTTGTTCCTATTTCATGTCTGTTTCAGATTTCTCCAGGGCCTCTTTCCTGTCTACAGTTATTTTTAGATCTACTTACTACATGGTTTTAGAGGCTGCTTTGAACTTGCAGCAAAATTGTACATGAGACAAAACTATAAGACTATGCCGGTCCTACCATAAAAATACGATGAGATAATATAAGAAGGCATCTTTTAACAGCCACACACAGACCTTTAGCCAACTTCTTCTTGCCGATTGTGCACCTAACCATGGGTCTGCTTTTAAAAGCAGTATATACAAGAGAACACGATATAGATAAGAATCAAATTCACCTTAAATGTAGGTCTGCCAGCTCAGCTGTAGAAACACGAGGCACTGATTTAAGCCCTGCGGTTCTCGGATTTCGGTAAAGGGCGGTACTAACCAGATTCAGAAGGATAATTTCCACATGTACTGAACTCATCTGGGAACGTACAGCTGCCTGTAACTCTACAAGGGTAAGATTACTGCCTAAAAATAGGCTGACCATGTGACTGATGGAAAAGGTCTCCACTTGTGTTATTTCTAATCAAACTTCAGCGTTTCCATATGTTTATCAGAATAATGGCTTAGATAGTTAGGGTGGAATTAATGTCACTTAAGTGTCAGCAAGATTGTCTACATTTAAATCCATCATCCAGGCTCCTCTTAAGTGAATGGAGTGCGATACGTGATTAATCACGCTCTGGAATTTTTCAGCTACCCCAAGCTGAACAGCCTTTCAAAGATGCGTTCTGCCCAATGTTGATTATAAAAGGATTCTAGGATAATTAGCTTGGATTTAAACAATTATCATTTGGAAAATCAATGTTAGGAACAACAGGAACAATTGCCATTTTGTCTATATGGTACTTTTCGTGGTTATGTAAAGCTCTGATCAAGGGCTGAAACTGAACTTACTGTTTTGCTTTTCTGGTCAAAGTTGCTAAAAAATAAACACCTTCAGTGAGTCAAGCTGAGACATAAGATTAGCACAACAAATCTCTGCGTTTTTAGCTTGAGTATTTATCTGCTTTTACAGCCAGATGTCATGTAAGCTTTGCAAATAATGTTACATCTTCAAATGGATCAATTCAGCCACTGCAAAACTATGTTTGGGAACAACCAGTCAAATTCTGAACATCGGATTGATTTGGCTTTTATAATGCTTCCTCATTTATTGTGTACAAATATTCACAAGGAAAGGCTTCAGCGCTCTGATATGCTTGGAGAATAGCCATTTTTTCATGCAAATAAATGCATTTGCAAACAGTAAAAAATTATTTCTGCCAAAAGGACACCTGCTACCATGATCGCTGCAATGGCTGATTCAGCAGAAATCACCCTGTCCTTGGAGTTCTTTTATCTGAAGTTATTTAGTGCTGCTCAATCAATTTTCAGAAGAAAATGGATCTTTTAAAAAAATGACCTGGCTGCTTGCCATAGGGGAAGTTTCCCCTTTTGCTGGAGGGCTCAAAGTTCTTGATTCTTTTTTTCCCTCTCTCTTTTTTTGGCTCATTTGACCCATATATAACATTAAGCAGCTCCCTGGCTGACAGACAAGGCCATCTCATCATATGGTAAATGGTAATACACTCCATTACACAGTAAGTTTAAAATCACAGCCCCACTGAGAAGGCTGTGATCAGAAATTAAATGCCCCTCCTGAAAGATATCAGCCACCAGCGAAATAAGTGTGGGGGGGGAGAGAGCCCACCTACCCCGCAGAGGTTTCAGGGCAACTTCTTGCACGTGCTCCATGGAGTATTCTCTTGTGCATGATCCCACTTCTTTGGGTCCATTCTCTCCCATTCTATAATTACCTCTCGCCGTCAGACGGTGCTTCTTTTAACCCCCCTCCCCTTCCCAGCACCCAGACAGGCACTTGCAGCTTGTATGTAGAAACGTACTAATTTTTATCCGTGAAAAAGTCATAGTTAGGTGAAAAGGCACATTTCATTTTCTTCACCCGTATCTATTCCTCTCCTCCCTGATATTTCCCCTGCCACTGGCAGCAGCATCTAGGGCTAGAGTTGTATAGATTGCTTGTAGCTGGCCACAGAGGATGGCTGTCTTAAAATTTGGAGCATGGCGTAGAGATTTCAGATAATATAAAAGAAAGGTAACCTCCCTACAGGTGTAGCATAAGATAGTTCCTCTCAGGGAACAGTATAGCCAAATCAAGGGAAGCATTGCATGCGACCCACTCAGATTATGTATATATATATACACATATATTGTACCTCACATAGCCTATATTCTTTGAAAAGCATCAGGAATGAAAAGTAAGTCTGGCACCCTATGGGGATTACACCCACTCAGAAGGGAAAACAGAGCGGACTCAAATGTAGGAATTTTTTAAGGAAGATAAAAATTGATGGGGATTAAGGGGAGACCTTACTGGCAGGAGAGGTGTGGGAAAAAAGGAAATTTTGCAGTAGGGTTCACACTATAATATGTATAATCTCAAGGGCATTATCTAGGTAATATTTATATTTTTAATTAGTTATTTATTCTATGTGTGAAAGCCTGACCCTTAGTTGAAAGACAGAAGCATTAAGTGTGGATGCGCTGACATACCATTATATATACCAAAGCTATATTATGCTGGGCATCTGCGTTAGTCCCTTCCCACCGCCCCACACTGTGCCTTGTGGACACACCAACACGGTCAGAGCCAGCTTAGCTACCTATTTGGAGCTGCAAGGCAACATATGAGAATGCTTTTGCATATCACACTTATTTGTGAATCCAACTGGCTATGTCAGTGAGAACACAGAAATAGAACGAAGAATAAATACATGCTAATATACTTACCAGAGAAATTTATATAATGCCTGTCCTTTACTGGATATGTAATTTTTCCATTTTTTTCTACTAGCTGGAGAGAAATGAAAGAAAAAAATGCATTCATGAATACCTGAAAGAATAGTCCTTTCTTTTCTTTTCCCAGATAAAGATGAATATAATCTTATGTACAACAGAGAAATAAAAAATGTTCAGCAAGTAATGCGTGCAGCAGATTCTCTACTACTGAACCAACTCAGGTGAAAGGCCCAGAGTTGGATATTCCTACATGTTGAACTAAGCTATTATAAGAAAACTGCTGCCTTGGACATCATTTGATGTACACCAGCAAAAAATGACAAATTTGGGTAAATTTTCGATAAAGAGGGTGAATTAAAGCCAGGTATGAATCCACAATGGGTAATGGAACTGTTAATGAAGTGTAGTTTCAAACTTTAAACAAAAACTCAGAGCTTTGTAATAAAAAATGATAATCGCCACCATAGTATCAAATGATTAAGGACTTAATGTATTTCATTTAGGAGAACATGGTCAAACAAAAGAGGATCAGGATACCGTATAGAAAGAATTAGATGATCTGAAATATTGAGGCAACAGAGATGTGACAAAATAAACCAGCCTGAAATGTAATGTCATGGGCTTTAAGCTTTCTTTCTGTTATAACAAGAATGTCTCTGTAAGCTGATGTCCTACGAGAAGGTTTATCATCTCTAAATACGGAAGGTCTAATCATGCCGTTGTGTAAGGATTAGTGAGATATGATTTATAATCACGTGCATTGGCTTGGTCAACTTTGTTGAAGAATAAGATTTTCAGACACGTAATGTATAGAAAAGCAAAGCAGTAGACAGATGTACCTCTCACATATTAAGTGAGATCCTGAACCAAAGCACTATTGCACTTCTGTATGAGCTCACATTTAATTTGAAATATTGGAGAGCTGTGTAAGAAAAGAAAGGAATATTCAAATATTTACAGGAAATTTCTGAAACTTTAAACAATTAATATTTGAAATGATAAAGATTACAATTCCAGTTAACTTGGCTTGCTTGTGTTCTTAGACTTTTTAAAAATTGTTTTTAACTTCATCCTTTCTTCCTGCCATAATACAGAATACCATAGATTCAAGGACAGCTATTCCCTGTTCTTTTTGCTATAATATTCAGGAATATCATCTCATTTTAAAATGAGAAAATTACTGTATTCCAAGTGCAAACCATGCCTACAATTTGCAAGTCTCCTTGGAAGAGTTAGCAGGAAGATGTAAAATTATGAATTTCCAAGTACATTGTCAAAGTTAAAATTCAAACTTTATTGGCAATAAATAGACAAGCTCAGCATCTGACATTTTATTTAGTGATAGGCTTGATTGACAAAGTTATAAAACCCAGACAGATTCAGAATATTCCTGACACTTTGAGAAGCTCTGATTTGAGGCGTTGTTTCAGCTTCACAATTATAGCCAGATTTCGAGAAGACGTCAAGGCCAGATTTTTAAGTACTCATCCTCTACAACTGGAAATAATTCTTTAAAAGTATATATTTTGTCTTCTATAGACAAATAATGAAGGGCGATACTCAGCGGCTCCAATCATAACATTCTCTACCCACTCTTCTAGGGCAATTTCTTTTGACAATCCGGCCAATTAATTTGAGTCCTAAATTGGAGGTGTTTCTTTAGAAAACCTGATCTCAATCAGAGGTGCTAAGTCTTTATCAGCTTTTACCACTTTGATCTTAATGAGATTCAGACAGAGCCGCTATGTTTGACATCTGAAGAAGAAAAAGAAAAAAAGTTTGGATGATCAGCTGTATTTTTAAATACTAGAGGATACATATGCATAAATATATATATATATATATATATGTTGCCTGGTCAGTCATATCTGAAAACTCTGAGGGCATTTTTAAACTTAAAGACATAAGGATTGTAATTAATTGACTACAGTAATCTGGCACAATGGAACCCAAACTGTGGTTAAAATTTACCTCAAGAGTTACATCATCATGAACACTTCTCGGATTGTTTTAAACTCTGATTTTTTAGTAGTTCATGTGTTTATTTTCAAGAAAAAATAAGCTTTCCTCTCATTTCACTCTATTGTATTACATCAGAATTCAAGCAAGTTGTATAATATTCTCAGTATCTCTTTCCACATTTGCGCAAACACAGTAAGTAGGTAGGTTCCAGACTGGTGGCAATGGATAATTGACTGTCTGCAAGGGCAAAGTTCTTGTGCCAGCAAATACTCGGAAGGAAAAGACTTTCCAGCTGCAGTAGCTGGGTCGTGGGATGAGATCTAATTTGGGGCATATCCTCAAGCAATAATTTTCTTCAAATCAGGGAGTCTGACAGCTTTTCTTGTCCATTCAAGACAGCGTACGATAAATTGTACTGAAACAGATTCAACGCCAGTTGTGAATGCCAAGCATGCACGAAGAGACCACCCACCAGCCACAGAACTGTTCGCAAAGGGTAGATCAATCTACAGGAGGATGAGTTGACTTAGGAGCGGCCTGAATGTGCTTTACCACAGGAACCATGCACTTAATGCCCGTGTTCCTAGCTATGAGCTCAGCAAGAGACTGGCTTCAAAACATACCCTGCCCATTTAGGGACAGACATGCTTAGAGAGAGAGATGGTGCGTATTCTTTCTGGACAGCATGGCCAAGCGTCTGTCTATGCGTTAAAATGCAAAGCGTGCTGAAGTACTCTGTTCCAGGTCCAGCCAGGGCTATAGGAATCTGCTGAACAAATATTAGGGGCAGCAAGTCCATTAGATGGACAAGTCTGAGATACAATTGGGTTTTGCATCCTTCATATGAAGACGGAATAAAAAAGATCGCCTCCATCTCCAAGGTCCTACAAATAACAGATAAAGACAGATATACAGACGAAAAGACAAAGAGTGTAAGTTATGGGTGGCAGCCCCTCACCCCGCTCATCAAGAACTGCAGAAACTAAGGAAACAAGGGAACTAAGGGAAGTCCTTAGGGATCTGCTTAAGGAGCCAGGTACATCATTTGTTTCTCTATTCTTTTCTTGTAGGGCCTGACGCTGTAACTTTGAGCAAGGTGGGTGAAAAATATTAACAGATCAGAATATTTTACGTGCACTTTCAACATCTGTATGGGATTTTTTTTTTTTTTCAGATAGCGGCACCTACAATTATCTGGGAAACAGCGTTCATAATGAGACTTTGACAACAGTCATTATCTATAACATTCGTTAACATGTAATACTCTATACTGCTGAACTACACTGATGCAAATACATATGCAAATACATATCCTGTTTCTACATTAAAGGTATTTCTACCATAACATGCGTATTATATTGACTACAGTGATAAGGGCATCTCTAAGGCAACCTCTATGGGCTCATCACCCATCATCTGTTTTGTCTTTTAAGTAACTTCTGCAGTTCACCCACAGCTGATGGCTGCAACTTTTCAGTCAGAAAAAAAGATTCTGAAGTGCTTTTTAAACCATTTTTAATTAAAAAAATAGACCCTGAAAGTGACTTCAAAACTTCAGGACTCAACAGCTCAGTTTTTGCGCACTGCTCGATAATTTTTATGTTGCTCAGGTACTGGGATTTACGACTGTTCACAACTGATGTGGGTTTGAAGGTCATACACAATAATAGCCATACATCGCTGTAGCCACAGTTCGGACCAAGGAGTCTCAAAGCACTTCAGAGGCCAAAAATATTATATAGATGGTGAGTCAGTACAGTCACTTTTTTTTTTTTTCTCAAATTCATTAACCTTGAGACTAAATAGGGGAAACATTAAAAAATACTCATATTTACTACAGAACAACTTATTTCAGGAGGCAGAGATTGTTTTTTTCATATAAAGAACAACTGAAGTAGCATATTTTTCAGTGAAGAATAGGACAAGCCCAATCCATACAACAGCAATGGAAGACCCTGTAGTAGCTCTTTTTCTTTAAGGTCTTGTTTAGCTTCTTTTATGGTGGCATCAAGTGAGAGGCCCTAAGAGACCCAGAGCTGACTGCTCTGCCAAGATCACCACAAGAGTCAATGTTCTGGATGAGACTGAAAGAATATTTTAGGGCTGAGCATGCGGCAGGGAATGAGAACCTGGTATCTCTATTGGACAGCCACTGCTCAGCTAATATGCAAAATTAACAACTTAAGAAAAGATATTTGCTATATTCATCTGATGTTGTTCAGTGTATAAATATTTCTTTTGAGCAGTCCACACTCTTCCTATGTATGTATATATAGAAAATATACAATGGAAAATGTGCATAGATAAAATAAAAAAATACAGTTATCCGGGCAAGTTGCTAATTATTCACCTTCCTTTGTTCAAATCCAAAACTTGCTCTAATTGTGGATTTTTTACAGATTCTGAAGACTGTTATCATAGTCACTTTATCTAAACCTCAGCCAGAATGTTAGATATAACACTAAGCAAAAATAACTAGTAAAGAAAAAAAAAAAGGCATTTACATCTTTCCTTAAAAGCGCTGAAATTCACTGGAGCAGAAATTATGTGCAAAAGCTTGTCATCAGCTAGAAGCCAGATGTGAAAATGTCCTGTACCCAGAAAATAAACAGGGTACAGATGGTATAGCAACCAAAATACCCAACCAGAATTCCATGCCCGAGTATTATAAACATAAATCAAATTATTAGAAAAAAAGTTTCACTGTAAATAATATAAGTTTAAATTTTATCCCAAGGCTAGAAGTTTAATTGACTGCAGAAGAGCGTAACATGGGAGTTGTGAGGTGTGGAAAATATCAACCATGCTGGTATGTTTTAAATGGAATATAAATGGGAAATAGATGAGGTGGGAAGGCTGGCCAAGAGATGTTTATAATAACCCAGATGCAAGATGACAAATGTTTGGACAAAGATTTTCCCAGCTGGCATAATAAAATATCTTCATATTTTGGGAAGGACTAGCCAGTCAATAATATATGTTACCTAAAATGTTCAAATACAAACATGGGTAGAAAATGATAAACTAGAATCCAGAAATCCTCACTAAATTAAAATCTGCCATCCTGTTCAGGAAACACTGCGTTCCTGAGAAAAAGCATCAGGAATCTAGTCCAGTACCTCTGGAGGTCACCGGAGAAAGGCAAAAAAAGATCCGTTTCATATAAAATTTATACCAATGTGGAAACTTTCCCAGGCACCAAAGGAAGTGATAAGTAGTCTTATGCAAGGAAAATGTATCTAACGGAAATCTAAATCTTAATCCTATAAATCTTAGAGATAAAATTGACTGTGTAAACAAGCCTCCTTTGCTTTTTTTTTAACTTTGAAGTGACAAATTCTGAGGAACCTGAACCTGAAAACTGTACAGGAATATATAAAAGGAGACACACTGTACTCTTACATCATTTTGAACATTTAATTTTTGATAGAGAGCTATTACAAGTAGCAGAGCTCAAGGGAAAAGATTTTTTTTCACTCCCTCTGGTGGGGAAGGGAAAAAAAGCTCTGACAAGATAATTTATGTTCTGACTTGGTGCCTCCTTTTAGTTACAGCGCTTCAAATTAGGTTTATATACATTCTTGGAAAGAAACAGAAGTAGAAAATGGCAGGGGAAGCAGGTGGGTCATCTCATGAATTCATATCGCTATGGGACAGGAAGCATTTGCGTTACAATAAATTGTGCTGCAGCCAAAAGCGTAGGGAGACGTGGTGGGGTTCCTTGGGTTGGGTGGGTTGGTTGGGTTGGGTGGGTTTTGCACCGCCAAGCATCAAAGTCTGCTCAGAGCTCACTTTGTGAGAGCGGATCCGAGGGCAATGGAAGTGCTGAAGCTTCCCTTCTGGAATAGTCTGTTGGAATATCAAACAGAGCAGAGATCTAGAAATCAACAGAGCCATTGAGATTAAGCTGTGCACAGCGAAGTGGGGACTGGAGAAAGACCCACTTGTAGTGAATTTGCTTGATTGGCTTAGAAAGTTAAGGATGGGTGCTCGCTGCTCCACCACAAAGCCTGAATTCATGAGCATTGCACATCAATAAGAAATATTCTGAGGAAAAGAAAGCAAAGCGAAAGAAAGTGGAAAGGAGAGGAGAGGAGCGAGGAGAGCATTGGGGGTTTTTTCTTTTTCTTTTTTTTTTCAAAGGAGACTTCAGCTTGATTGCAACTGGCCACTAATAGGATTAATGATTGAAAGGGAAACAGATAAATATGGAAGCTGACTGCTCATGTAGGACTAGATCCTGTTGCCTTTCTACACAGTTAATTTATTTGAATACATTTAAGTGAGACCGACTATGGCATAAGGTGCTACTTGTGTGACTGACACTATCACAACCTTGGGCTTAAACTTTATTTTAAAAGCCTTTGACAAACAACTCTAGCAAATGTGTATAACGGTGGGTTAAAATTCAGAGAAGCTACAAAAATTCAAGCAAACAAGGCTTCCTACCCCCACAGCACTGCATTAACAAGTCTGTGTACTATTCAGATCCAAGTTCTGTTTCAAATGTATTGCTTTTAAATTTTGAACCTCAATAATCAAAGAAGGAGCATGTTAAAAGGCAACTAATTTTCTCCATATCCTCGATTCTTAAATTAAATTGGATGTTATAAAATGTGTCACCATTCAATTCTTTTAGAGAAACATGGTCACACTTTCTTACATTCAAAGGACTTGACTCTTTGCACAGCTACGGGCAATCGAAATCCATTTAATAGAAGACTACATTCACATGCATTTAGGTAAAATATAGCAAAAATAGAGGAATCATGTGGGGACTTACGGTACCATACTATTTCTAACATTTTAAATGTTAGGGCACTGCCAGATAACGTGTGTTAAATTAGCACCTTCCTCTCCACATTTCCAGCAAGTATTATTATTCAGCAAACACATTTGAACAAGCATGCAGAAGATCATTTAAATCTTGCATAATTTTAAATTGCAAGTTCATGTGATCACAGCAAAAAATCTCGTTGTGCTATCTCCAGTATATTTGCAGATTATGAGAAATTAAGGGGTTTAGGAAAGAAATGTGACCTCTGATGTTTGGGGTCAGATAACTCTGAATGGCGCAGTACTATAGAGGCTTAAATGGCTCTTAGGATTGGCAAATATTGGTAGACCAGAAAACGTTCTCACTTCGTATTAGGAGAACAGAGAAGCAGGAGTGCAGAAAGAAGATGAGGAAAAATGTGTCACCAAAGAGTTGTGAGGAAAAATTCTCTATTGAGAACTGATTAAAAAAAAAGCTCATGGAACACGTTTCCCATTGCCAAACACATTTAATGTAAAAATGTACGAAACCCATTTGGTCAATCTATTAAATGTGTTTTCTATTAAATACATATAGCACTCCATAGAACTTCTTTTGCAAAATATGCATTCTAATTGTGTCAACATGGTATGTAATTATAGAACTATATTATATAAAAGTCACATTGTTGCATTAGATAAAAAAATAAATCTGAGAGAAAATGAGGTTTATGTTCCAATGGCGGTGGAACAGTTCACGGGTAAGAACACACACACTGGTTGCATGTGGACTTAAATTCTAGTTTGATAAAGTGAACCATGATGGTTGGGAAAATCTCAGTAGAATTATAATTTGTTCTAAGACATCTGAATGCAAAAATATTTCAGAAGTAACGAATAGTGAGAGTCCTCACAGAACTTAGTTTTAGAAATGCTTCCTGAATACCTAGTGTGGTTTGTAGATTTAAAACCTCATACTGTCATTCTCCCGGGTCGCTTTTCCCTGCACACTTGCTAGCTGCACTACATTTGCTGTGATGAATAATGATTTTTTTGTATGTGGACAAGTAGGAAACCGCATTAATTGTGGGAGTCCTTGCCCATGTTTCATCCTCTTAATCCAGCTGAAAATTTAATCTAACTGGAGAATGA
The DNA here is from genome assembly GCA_026212715.1 of Elanus axillaris. Lineage (NCBI taxonomy): Eukaryota > Metazoa > Chordata > Aves > Accipitriformes > Accipitridae > Elanus > Elanus axillaris. Next base: position 2,736,368 of record JANZLQ010000013.1, on the reverse strand, counting down.
AACCCATAGAATATGGACAGGAGGCAATCAAATTGCTATTGTTTGAGGCACCCTGTCATCCTAATAAAATTTAAATATTTTCCGTCTAAATATTTCAGGGGTTTGGATGTTCAGTCCCTCATCAATATTAATACATGGAAAGCAGCCATGACAAAGAAATCACCAACGCGTTAGCCTTCTGCCTAATATTATTTATGTGTTTAGCCACAAGCGACCATGCTCTCTAGACTTATGTATATACAGCTGTAAACCCTTGGCCCACAATATATGTACACACAGCTGTTTTACTGGCATCATGAAAATGGTGAAAACCAGCTCTATTTCCCAGACTACATTTTGCATTTAGTACTTGGAATGTGACTTCCCTCGCCACACACCAGTTGGTTAACCGAAAGTTAAGATCCCTAAGCTAGTCATCTCTGTTTCGGTGGCAGTCAATAGAGGAATACAGGTGGTTGTAGTGGGGATTGTCCTCTGCAGGTACTGGCTAGACAACTACTTTCAAGTTCTTTCTTTCTGTCTTTTCTGATATAAGAAAAATAGTGGTTTTATTCAAATGTTTCTATCAGCATCGGCAATGCCAATTCTAGTTCATGAGCCATGATCAGAAATTCTCCGAACCCAAACGTAAATCTGTGTGCTGCCAAAGCCAACTGCAAGAGTATGATTTATTCTAAGTGAGAGGACCTTGTCCGGAGTGCAAATGCTCCTGTCCTCTCAAAGCCGTGACAGTACCTCTCCTGGTATCCTACTTGACAAGCGAGAATTTGTCTGATTAAGAAATTCATGTAATTAAGTAAAATCAGCACAGGTTTTGATGACATTGGAGAATTTAAGAGGTGTAGGTGGTGTTACCATAGCAAAAATCCACTTTCTGCAATCTAATTCCCTAGCTCCCTAGAGTACCTTTGATACCTTTTAAAGGAGTTGCCGATTCTTCTTATTGTTTTCCTAGCTGTGCGTTATTACGTGCATTTGCAAGAAAAAAAGGTTTTGTGATTGAGGGTCCATTAGTTTCTCCTTTTAAACCACATCTGAAGACAGGATCTGAGGGCGTTGTCACTTTGTTTTTAATGACAAATCATCTGGTTCCTCTAACTGTTGGGATGATGTCATAAACACTGGATTATGACTTCGGGCTGAGAATAAGCAGTGGTAGCAGATGGACTCCTGAAAAACAAAGATCCTGTTTTCATGCAAATGTTCCTAGTAGTGGAGAACAATGAAAGATAAATATTGAAAAATACATAATATAGAAACAGAATCGCTTGTAAACAGAATGCTTTCAGAGTCAGCTGCTCTTTAAGCAAACTAGAATAGAGTGGCTCTAGAGACACATTACATGATTCAGGGTAATTACTGGCTTGTTCAAGTAAGTGCATTTTATCTGATTCTAATCTGAATCCATCAATTCAGCTATATGGCAGAATGCTATACTTGGTATTTTGGAAAAAGCACCATACAGAAACATGGACAATACATATTCACAATTATATACAATGTTAGATGATATGACAGAAAAATTAAATACAGAAGGGATTTTCAGCACAAATATTGTTTTCAGAGTGATGAAGAGATTTTGGAGCCACTGTAAAATATATTCTCTTTTTTTTAATTAAAAAAAAAAACACAAAACAAAACCAAGCACAGAAATTTACTTTCTTACTGTTTGCAATTACTTTTATAAATTTCCTTGAAGCATTTCCTGGGGTGATTTTTTTTCTTCACACTGTTCCCAGAAAACAAAAGTCTTTTGAATATTTAGACATAATTGTGCACATACTCTATTCATAAAGTGTTTCTTTCCTAGAAAATGTCCTAACCACCAAGCTATACAATATTGTGATATCAGAGGTATCAATCAAACAATTTTCACTCAATCCTTTTCAAATGGGACATAACAAAGGAAGAGAACATCAAAATGAATTAGGTCAGAAGAAGGAAACAAGAACTATTCTAGACAAATATATAGCTCAAACAGCTGGACGGAGAAGTCCAACATCTTATTTTCCTTGTGTTGTGAGTGGGTTTTTTTTATATAGCGCATATAAATGGATTTGGAAACAGGAACAGGACTTAACGTAATGGGTTAGATTGTATTGGCTATTGCTTCTCATTCGAGCCCAAAATAATCTGAATTCTTTTCCCCACCAGAAGGAAAGGTAACTCTTTCAATAGGAAGGATAAAAAACGGATGCCTCGGTACTATATGGTCTCTAGCTAGACGGGTCATAAGAAATTTGGAGATACCAAATCATGCCCTCTCAGGCTGAACGGAGAACTTTGGACAGAGTAGACCTGATCAGGGAGAGTGTGGATCTCCTGTCCCATGTCTATGTATGGAAGGTTACATCTGTGTGTAATCAGGTATTGAAAATTACGTAGTCCCTGCCAACAGGAGGAGCTGGAAGCCACTGTGCAGCTGGAAGGTTGTGATCCGATCGCTGCCACTGAAACCTGGTGGGATGAACCACCTGATGGGGCATCCACAGCTTCTCTGGGCAACATGTTCCAGCGTCTCACCACCCTCATTGTAAAAAAATTTTTCCTTATGCCCAATCTAAATCTACCCTTTTTCAGTTTAATACCATTACCCCTTCTCCTGTCACTACAGGCCTTGGTAAACGTCTCTCTCCGTCTTCCTCATAAGCCCACTTTATATATTGAAAAGCAGCAATAAGGTCTCCCCAGAGCCTTCTCTTCTCCAGGCTGACACACCTCGACCACGTGCTTCATCCCACCGGGTTCCAGTGACAGCGATCGGATCACAGCCTCCCAGCTGCACCACGGCTTCCAGCTCCTCCTGTTTGCTCCCCATACTGTGTGTGCTGGTATACAGACGCTTCAGCCGCATTCCTGACCGTCCCACCTTTTTGGCGGAACCTTTTCGGAGCTTCAGGGGTCGTTCCTCACTACTTGGGTCGGGGCGCTCATCCACCCTGTTGCCTGTGAGTCCACAAGTGTTACAGGTTTGGACCTCACTCCTCAAATTCCTTAGTTTAAACTGCAAATCCCCAAGTCAGTCAGCCAGCAAAGATTCTCCTTCTTCTAGATAGGTGGATCCAGGTAGGATTCTGGATTCAGGTAGTCTTGTTTGGGAGTTTTTTGGTTTGGGTTTTTTTTTCCCCAGTGAGGCTCGAGGCAAAAAGCTTTAGTAGACAGTTGTAGCTTTCTGCTTCAGTTTCTTTACATGAACTGAAGGGGATCAGATTCCCTTCTCATGCCTTTGCCTCCCTTCTCCATGCCTTTGTCTATTCTCTCTATGATTTCAGGGAAAAACTGGCATTAAAGTTATGTACAGCCCTAAGGAACTCTGTTCTCAGCGGAATCTTTGACAGTACTTCCAGGAAAAATACTTCAAATGGGTAAACTGTGGGTTATACTTTTCTATGGCATAAGAGGGAAGATTTTTAACAAAGATCTCTCACTCCTATCTTGTATTTTTAAAAGGTATGTGTGGAGCACTGGGTGAATACAAAAAGTACAGAAAAAGACCAAGTTTAAAATGGATGTATCTGTTCATTGCACTGTACAGTAACAGGTTACTTTTGCTGTTACTTTTGCTTTCTGTATCACAGGAATTCCTTTCTCTTGACGAGCTGTGAATAGAGAGGCTTGTGCTATTATTCAGTGATAGACTCTATATAATAGCAATTCTATACAATTTGGTTACTTCCTTGCAAATTCCTTCAATCCCACAGGCCTTTATTGATCTTCTTTCAATCAACTGACCACGGTCTTACAGAAAAACACAAATAGTTGACACACTAATGAGAATTCCTGACCCCTTTCAATTGAATACTTGACCAGTCAGTGGAACACTCAACAAACCTATAACTTCATCACTAGCAGTAATTACAATCAATAAAGAGCTTAACTTCTAATGCTGTTTGAAAGATGGAGACAAGGGAGATTGCTTAGGAGATACAAGGAGAGAGATACACCCGTTCCACGTGCAGACAGGAAGGCTCTTGGTTACACAGAGCACTTCAATCACACAACTTTTCCTGTCCAGGTACTCGTTCTGATGTGTAAATCAGGACGAGTGGCTTCAGTGTACTGACGCTTAAAAAAACCCAACAAACCAACTTGCTACAAAGTTCACGCTGGAAGCTGAATTCCTTGTAACTCTGATGGCACAAGGCATAAGTATGGTTATTGGGTTTGAACTAGTGAACGTCAGATCTCTTCCACCTTCACAGGAGATTACATATTCAAATATTTTACCAGACATTTCGTTCCTCCCCTTTCCGACTCTTTCAGTTTCTTTCTTTCTAAGGTTATTATAAAGGCTAAAAAAATAAGCATATTGTGGACTTTCTGTCAGTAGATATAGATAGTAGGAATTCTTTCTGTCAGTAGATATAGATAGTAGGAATTAAATCCATAAATGCAGAACAATGTTAAAGAAGGAGAGAAAAAAACATTCTTGAATGTATAACAGAAAAAATAACATCAGCACAGTCCCGTTAGGCTTACTTTTCTCACCTTTTTTTCCTCTGGAATACAGAGAAATGCTGAAATGTGTATATAAATAACTATAAACTTGCTCAAAAAAGACATCACGGCTCACTTCTTGTTAAATAATTTTCCAGCAATTTGCTTGGTGCCATTAAGTAGAAAAACATTATCTTATGCAATGATGGATGTCTAATGCCTTCTTTGATGTTGCAGTGTTTCACTTTTGTGGAATGACATTTGTGACGACATATAAAGTGTTTCCTATATGTATCAGTATTAGGATATTAATTTAATTTAACCTAAAAACTATTTTTCAGATGCGTGTTAGAGGAAAAAATTATAAAATATTAAGATCGAATGTGTCCAGCTATTTCAGTATGGTTAAAAAAACAGGTGACATAATCTGAAATTAACCTCAGTGCTAGTCCATGTGTTAAAAATGACGTGTCCCACAACTGTGAGACCTGAAATGAAGAAAGGAAGGAGAATGTAACAGTCATAGGTAAATAATGTAAATATTTTTAGCCTGTTGTTGCTAATTATTTAGAAAATAGCTTAAAGCAAATAACCAGAAGCATTGTATATTATTGTGGATGTTCTCTGGAACCAAGAATTTCTCCTCTCTGAATTTAGCTCATCCTAAACTGAATGTCTCCCATTCCTTTGCTTCTCACTCCTTCCTTTTTCTGCTCTCTTATACTCAATATTAATACATATGCCCTGTTCAGCTTTAGGTCATTCTTTTTGCAACACTTTTGAGCATTTCTTCTTGAAATCCTTTTCACCATGTGGGGTTTTTTTACTGAACTCATCCACATTGTCTTCTACTACCTGAATTATTTTGTTGGAATGCCCTTGGAGAAGAACTTTACTTTCCCTTTCCCTCTCTTCTTTTTTCCAACTTTTTCTGAAAGTCCTTCAGTACTGTGTCTTTGATGTCCTCCTCAATGTCTAAAAGATAGATATTCAGCTACCATCTTCACACATCCAGGTCATTCATAAAGTTCTCAACTTCAAAGAGATCTGTCCTTTTTTTTTTTCAGAGTAAGATTTTGATTTCTTTCTCTGACATCTTCATATCGCAGGCTCAAGCCAGTAAAACCTTCTCATTTATCCTCACCCCCACCCCCATCTTTCTAGCTCTTTCTACCCAGTTTTCACTTCTGGTTTCCTTTTTCAATACCTGGACAAACGTCAGTTTCCCCATGACTTGTTTATGGACTGCATCCCCAAAACTTTAGTAGGTTTTACCAGAAACAACCACGACTTGTATTTTCCTTAATTATTTTTTGGTTTACATGTTAAGTAAGAGAGAGCAAGCACATTCATGTATGAAAATACTTTTAAAAAATGGTTATCTTCCCAATTTTTCTCCTTAGTAATAAGCATTACTCACTACTTTGATCAGTGTGTAGAAGGTGGTGTAACACGCATTTGCTAGCATAATTTACAAGATGGTGATTTTTCTGGAAAACCTTTTCATCATATGTGAAAAGCTTTTCACTGTACGTGTACTAGATTGACTGATTAACAGTCAGTACTTTTAAAATTTATATAGGCTTAATTATCCATTCTTGGATACGGGAAAAAATTATGTTCTCTCACTTTTCAGTTACACAATTGGCTATCCAATTTGTAAGAGTTGACCATTCTGTCTATTTTAAAGTACGACTTCTATGATATTTTACTTTTTCTTTTGGTAACCCTGAACTAAGTCAGTCTTGCTTTGACAGCTTCCAGAAAGGAATAACTTCAGTTCTATCTGTAATTCTATAAGTCCCCCACAACATCCTTCTCTCTAAATTGGAGAGATACAGATTTGATGGATGGACTGTTTGGTGGATAAGAAATTGGCTGGATGGTCGCTTCCAGAGGGTGGTGGTCAACAGCTCAATCTCCAGATGGAGGACAGTGATGAGTGGTGTCCTTCAGGGATCCATATTGGGACCAATACAGTTCAGGATCTTCATCAATGACAAAGACAGTGGGATTGTCTGCACCCTCAGCAAATTTGCAGACACCAAGCTGAGTGGTATGGTTGACAGGAATACATCTAGATGGACCTGGACAAGCTGGAGAAGCGGGCCCATGTGAACCTTATGAAGTTCAACAAGGCCAAGTGCAAGTTCCTGCACCTGGGTCGGGGCAACCCCTGGTACCAATACAGGCTGGGGGATGAAGGGATTGAGAGCAGCCCTGAGGAGAAGGACTTGGGGGTCCTGGTGGATGAAAAGCTGGACAGGAGATGACAATGTGCACCTGAAGCCCAGAGAGGATTCTACCCCTCTCTGCTCTGGTGAGACCCCCCTGGAATATTGCCTTCAGCTCTGGGGTCCTCAGCACAGGAAAGACATGGAGCTGTTGGAGCGAGTCCAGAGGATGCCACGAAGATGACCCGAGGGCTGGAGCACCTCTCCTGTGAAGACAGGCTGAGAGAGTTGGGGTTGATTCAGCCTGGAGAAGAGAAGGCTCCAGGGAGACCTTACAGCAGCCTGCCAGTACCTGAAGGGGGAATACAGGAAAGATGTGGAGGGACTTTTTACAAGGCCATGTAGTTTCAGGACAAGGGGTAATGGTTTTAAGCTAAAAGAGAGTAGATTTAGACTAGATATAAAGAAGAAATTTTTTACAATGAGGGTGGTGAGACACTGGTCAGGGTTGCCCAAGATGCCCCATCCCTGGGAACGTTCCAGCTCAGTCTGGACGGGAATCTGAGCAACCTGATGGAGTTGAAGATGTCCCTGCTCACTGCCGGGGGTTGGACTAGATGAGCTTTAGAGGTCCCTTCCAAGCCAAACTATTCTATGATTCTACAATTCTGTTGTTACTAATTAAGGTATTTAGTCAGCATGATTCTTTGTTGACTCTATGGTAGTTGGGGGGTAGGGGGTGTATGTACATACATAGAGGGTGAGCAGTTATCATCTCTTATGCTCTGTTTTTCTCACAAATCTACTTGTGTTTTCCCATGTTTGCAAGCATTAGGCTGTTACTTCTCTTTGCCTTTGAATATCATCTTACATCTTTAAATGCTTTAATTTTTTTTACACATTTTTGAGTTTGATGATAACTGCTCTTCTGGGTAACATTCAATGTTTGCCTAGCTCAGTATCCTATCTCCAGTAGTCGCTTGTAGAATTTACTCAGGAAAGTGCAATGTGACAGGGCAATCATACAGAGATCTTTCCCACAGAGTACCTTAGCATTTTAAAGCATCAGAAGAATAAGAACTTAACTATGTATGTCAGAGGTTTTGCCAGTTAGTAGTAGTCCTTGTTGGAGGTTTATTCCTTTAGTTGCCTCTGGAAGTCTAAGCTTTCAGGTTCATAAACATCCTGCAGGGATGAGTTCCATAGTGTCAGTGTCTGATTTAAAAAAAAAAAAAAAAAGGCAACCAAATAGTTTCCTTTTTTCATATGAACCTACTGACCTACTTTCAGATGACTTTGACTCCCCAACTTCTGATGGTCTGAACCATATAGAATAATTGCACTTCATGAGCAGCATTCATGACTGAATTTATTTGGTTGCTATCTCTCATATTCTCTCTCAGCTACATCATTCCTGAGCTGAAGAATTCTTGACTGTTTAATTTCTCCTCACAAGAGATCTGTTTAATACTGCCTATCAGTTTTATTGATATTCTTTGTGCCTCTATAGGTCCTGTTATGTCCTTTTCTGAAGAAGGGATAAGAGCTGAATGTAGCATTCAAGATACAAGGACACCAGATATTTATTTATTGACTGCTGCTGAGCACTAATATTTTCATATAATCATTTCTTTCATGAACAGTAATAAGTAACTTAGAGCTCATCATACTGTATATGTAGTTGGCTTGGTTCCTCCCCCCCCGCCATGTACAGTCCTTTTTTTATATCCATTTTTTTATTTTGTCCTCTTCCCAAGGACCATGTAGCAATTTATAGCAAATAAATGATGAAAAAAGTGGAGCTGCAATAAAGGAAAGTATAAGGAGCTAATGGAGTGGGGAAAAAAAAGTCTCACACTAAAATTAGTGAGCTTTTCCTTATGTGAACCACCTGCATAGAGAAAAAAAAAGTATTATCATAAACCCATGATAAGGTTTATCTTTCATTCTCTAACATTTTAATCCTTAGCATATCTCAATGATATACAAGGTATAGATGGTACCTTGAACAACTCAGCTTATGTTTCACACAGTGGGACATTTCAAATAGCAAATGATTCTGGGCTTCTGCTCTGTTTTTTGCTAACTCTTTAATTACATATATTTAAATCTTTACAGCTTTTTGCTCACACCTGCTTCACTTTTCAAACATTATCCAATTAAGTCTAAATTTCTGCAATGATTCATACCTCCAAAGATTGCCCATGTGTTGTTCAAATACTGCAGCTTTTTGAATTTTTCTTCTAAAACAACCTAAATCTCACAGTTTTAACACAGGACTGAGTAAAATATATTGATTTCACCTGAACTGCACTTTGGCATTTCATTTTCTGCTGAACATGAAATTAATATCAGAGCTGATGTGAACATCCAAGAACAAAAAGCTTGACAGGGCTCCATAACCTCTTGCAGACTAAAACCATCAAGTTGCGCATTGATTTATGCACTCTAAGCACTGAAAAACTGCAGCATACCTTGGGCCCAGTAAGCGGTAGCGTCTTTTCTTTCTGCCATTTCTACTCCAGTGTTTCAAAACAGCCGTTGTTTCCTGAGTGCAGGTATCTTTTTCTGCCTCCTACATCATCAATCACAAAGCAGGATAGAGAGCTGCCTCTTTCAAGTCCTCTTCTGAAGGAGCACAAATAAATAATTGAAGCAGAAAAGAAAATGGAACACAGCATTGCCAAAGAGCTAAGCCGTCCGTATTCTGAATTGCCCCAGAGCTGCAGAGTGAACAGGGCCACATCTTGCAAAGTTGTCCCGAGTCCGAAGACGTCGCGACCGCTGCCGCTGGGGAGAGGGCTGCGCCGGGTTAGGGAATCTCACGACCTGTGCTGAGAAAGCGGGAACCCGAGAACTTAATTGTGGAAAAGGAATCTGGGATTCATTGAATTCCTGCACCTCAACACGAGCCACTATTTCAGGTCATAAATGACAGCTACATTTAAAAACGTATTACTGCAAATGCCTGCTACTTCTCTACAATTCCTTGGTAGATACTTTTCAGATTCTACTGGGAGAGACTGGCTTTCGTAAAGGAGTAAGTTTTTCCTTTTTGCTTCTGTAACACCTGTAGCACCTTTTCTCTGGTGAGGATGGCAAAGGAGAATGTGTATACAGGAGACTCTATATATAGCTTAAGGAACAAACTTTGCCACAGGACATAGCCCTCCATTCCTTTCAAATCCATTCAGGTTACAAAGCCTTTTTTTTTTTTTTTTTTTTCCCAGAACAGAAGGGGGCATAGAATATGTTTCAGAATTGCACCTAACAACCAACGTATCGGCCTGATATACCACTATGAACATTTTCTACTCAAAATTAAAGGAATAAGACTTTAGAAGAATGAAAAGGTAAAGGCAACAGAAAATAGATTCATCATACTGAAACAAGACAGAATTATAATGAAAGTTGTATTATAATTGTGAATCAATTTGGAACAAGAGCACTGTATGCAGTGCTTGGATGAAAAATGAGCTACAAATAAGGGAATTCTCAGAAAATGTGTGAGACAATACAGAGAATCAAAGAGGACAGGAATAAAACCTGAAAATTGAGCAGAACAGAAATGTATTTTAATACACTGAAATTAATTCTACATTTTTATTTTGCTGACTAACATGTTCGGTTCAAAAAGTTCCTGCATTTCTAGTTGCTGAAGCAAGTATTTTTAATTATCTGAGCTCTGTATTTTTATAATAGGTAAATGAACTTATTTGAATCGGATGAGAACTGACCCAAATCTTTGTGTGCCCTTGAACACCAGGAAAAAGCCCTCTGAAGTTTCTGAAGAAATACAGTAGTTTATTTTTAGCTTTAATCTTTGTATACGTTGAGATTTTTCTGACTACTGCTACTATAAGAAAAAAGACACAGGGAAATAAATAAGAAAGATATGTGCCATGTTTTTGTTTCAATGTTCTCATCAAAATTCTACATACTCATGTCTATATTCCTTTTTTTGCATAAACCAAACTTATAGGTAGTTTAGAGCTCACCATATTGTAGAGACAGGATACTCTGTAAAACAGAAATACAGACACAACTTTAAGTATAAACGAGTTCGTTCAGAACCTCTTTAAGTAAATCAACATTTTATTAAAAGTCTGTAATTTACAACCTAACACATGCTGCACACGTTTTGAAATTAAACTCCTATTCGATATCTTGTGATATCGAACTGGTCACTAATCAAAACCTTAACATTAATGACAATTCAGATGAGTTACAACCCAAGGCTTCTGTGGTTAGAAAAGATACTTTGCAGAGTCTTTCAAGTTTTACACTGACAAGGAGAAAATGATGTTGTAATGGCATAAACAGGAAAGGATTGTGGATCTCAATTTCTGTCTAATTAGTTTTAAATTAGGCTTTTATAGAACGGTTCTACTCTTTTTTTTGTAGAATGAAACTGTACTACTTCAGGAAGAGCAAATAGCTCCTTTTGCTTTTCCTTTCCTTTCAGTGCACCCTCACAATGCATATGAATTTGCTTCTAGTAATACTGTTTCTGTTAAGACTAGTAATTTCAAAAGGAGAACCTTTGAACTTTAGTCAACAGAAGGCAAAATTATTCAAAAAAATCACTTAAATATTGTGAAAAATACATCTGTAGTCATTTTTTTTTCAGAACTCAGGCTAAATATCTTGTTATATGAGGACGTTTTAATAGTTAATTGAATCATATAAATTTGAAAATGAAATTTATCAAAAAGGAGGTTACAACATTTACAAAACTCAGTTTCATTGCGAGTTTTAATATGAATATATGCTGTTGGCTCGAACTTGTGCCTCAAAAAACATCACCAATATAGGTACACTAGTAAGTAAAAATAACTAAGAAACAACTCTACAAGAATATACCAAGAACTTTCTCAGCAGACAATACAAGTAACAGACAAATATTCAATTACCCATTTTGTACACAGCATAGGAAATCAGACAGTGTGGCATGTTGGTGATATGGTGCAGTTGGACTTTTGATGTTAGAATTTTAGACTTTTTCTAACAGTAATAATTTTTAAAATTTGAGAGAAAGCAAGCACTTCTAACTAATGAAAATGTTACTGGGGCATACAACATGCATCTCCAGGTGGTTTTATGCGAAGGGAATAGGAAGGAGACCTTTTTAAAGGTTAGTTTCTTTCTCTCAGGCAGGTTAGATTTTAAATACCCACCTATTTCTCATTTCTACTCCTCTGTCTACACTAGCCCAAGGCTAAGATTCCAGTTGGCTTCCAGTTTTTAAGATGAGCTCGATCTTTGCTTCACCTTTAAACTAGTTGTCATCACTTTTTACAGCTGAAAAATCTTTCACCAACTGAATGTGAAGATGTTTATTGATGAATGACATGACCGAATTTTACAGGCCCGGAATCTCCAGAAGAAGAAGTGGTTTGAGAATACAGCTGTCTTGATACATTGAACTGACTCATAAATTGTGATTTTTATAAGTTTCACCTTAATTGTTTGGGCTTTAAATTACCTCCAGAGATTGAAATAAAGTTCAGAAATCTACTGAGGAGCCTTCACTGATTTTTCTCTAGATTTTTTTACCTGATTGCATGGCTACCTGTTTCCCTGATATGTGGCTGAATGTCTTATTGGACATCTTGTCTGTTCAGTGTCCATTAACATTCCTAGGGCTACATCCTGAGGCTTTTTTTTTTTTTTATTGTGACTTTTGGCAGGTCCAGAATTAAGCAAATCATAACTAAATATATATTTAAGATCATCCTGAATTGAGTTGGTTCACATATTCATAGGGGTATGCACACATTAACCTGTATAGATTAAGCAAAAATTATCAAGCTAGTTCTCTTCAGTAGGGTGCTCCAAAGCAGTATTATCTGCTCCAGTGCTCGGTTCAGACACAGTTTTTGATTCTCTATGCCTATCATGTTTTCTGTAAATGAGCCCCCCAAATCATAAGAATACTTTTATTCCTTGACAACTCCAGCCTGGAGTAGTACACGAACCAATTGACTATATAACGTTGAGGCCCAACACCTTTATCACTGTTTGAGCGGTCATAGCCTTGGACCAATGCTAGATTTGGAAATACGGAAATGTATTTTACTCTATTTGACAATGCTGTTCTACCCATCAATGCATAAAATATCTTTAAATAAATTTGGCATCATTTTGTCACAAATGCTCTTTTAGGTAGATGTAAACCTTCCCTCACAATCAATCGACTTCATCGAGTATCATAAAAGGCAACCCATATCTTAACCTCTACTCAGATTTTCATTTTTTGTATTTGACCGACATCTAAACATTACATCTGAATTTGAATCACCTCCTCTTTCCTTCCTCACTTGCCCATGTCTTACTCTTCTTTTAAAGATGTTTGGAACCTGCTATGCTTCACCACCCTGCGTGATACTTAACAATAGTCAAAGTGCTGACTTCTAGATCTGTAAACTGTTCTTCTGCCATAAAACCTGCTTATTGCCTAGTAAAACTGAATAGTTTATCGCAATAGTCCTTCTCCTGTGTACCTAATATTTTCCACAGTATATTTCATACCCCTGATTCTAACACTGTCACCTTCATGATGTCATGATGGAGAAGTAGAGTTCTAGTGTGGCTCTTCTGCTGGAAACTTGCTTAGTGTTTAAATTAATCATAAATTAAATATTCATGTAATTAGGGGAACACAGCAATTTAGCAAGAATGTACATGTAACATTTAAAAGAAGAAATGCAAATTATGTTATACATATTATAAAAATACACACACATACATAGTACATATACATACATATATATGCACACACACAAAAGACCACCCCCCCCCCCCCATTAAAT
>JANZLQ010000013.1:2685842-2705167 GCA_026212715.1 Elanus axillaris | reverse complement strand
GAACCGGCTGTGTCCGGCCCGGGGCAGCCCCGGCCCCTCCTCACAGAGCCGCCGCCATGAGGCCTCCTCGCTGCCAGGCCCCGCGCACCCGCACCCGGCACAGCCCTCATAGTATGAAATAACTCATAAAACGGAATACAAGATTGTTTTTAAGCTGTTTTAGACTTCTTTTTGTCCTTACCTGAATGACCTTTTCCTTGCTAGCTTGACCCCACACCTAAGTGTCACCCACTTTTACAGGCTTTTCCAAGATCGTGGCCTTACGAATCCGTTAAGTGGCTAAAACATGTAAAAATAATATCAATACGTAACTTCCATCTAATATATACCATAATAAAAAATAAAGCACCAGATAATGAAAGCAAGTTCTGTATCATCATTTTATAGCTTGTTATAAAATAGGTCTGCTGATAAAAAATAGCAGATTGTGTCAGAAACCACTTGCAGAAGAAAAAGCAGAGCTGGTCTCCTTCACAGTGCTCAGACCTCTGTTCTATGCAACAATCGAAAATTATTATTCAAGTTTATTCTCCATTGAAGCATCCTGCTTAAACTCCTTCTCTCCCAGCCTGTTTATGTGAGTCATAGAAAGTACAGTACAACATTTTCAAACCATTCAAAAGTTTCTGTATTTGAAAAGAAAGCAGTTCATTTTTTCACTCGCTATTCTGGAGCATTATACATTGAAGTTCAATAGTCTAAATGGAACTAAATCCCTTTCTCATCTTAAGTTCAAGTGCTGCACAGGCTGATCTCTCCACTGAAAAGTTGGCTGGAATTTACATGTTCCTCTGAAAACATTTTATTAGACTCATTAAAATAATAAGGCCTGATAAATTCAGAGTAAGACTGCAGTCTGATCATTGATAATCTCCTCCTGGACTTCACAACCTAAAGCTGTTAAGGTGTCATAACTTGCAGAATGTGCTCAGGGAGCCTCAGATCCTCCCCTGGAAGACGCCGGGGAAACTAAATCAGTAGCTGCTCCTTTTTCATCTTCATGCTTGGCTGCTGTCAAAACAATCCCTATCTAAAATGGGATTTTCCAGCCAGGTGGCCACCAGGAACTGTCGGTCTCACAGGCCCTTAAAGTCAGAATTTGGAGCATTCAATTAAGATAGTTTTTCACTACGTTTTATAGCACTTTTGAGACTGGATTATAACTGTGTTACCAGTGAAGTTTCTTTATATTGCATTAATTGCTTACTCTAAAGTTGAAACTGCTGCTGTGAAGTAACGGTTTTATGGAATTGCTGGCACCTATTTTATTTTCCATCACAGGGACTGGGCAGTAGGTAACATCTTATATTTGTCAACACTGTTGGGATTGACAAGTAAGTAGAAATCCAAAACAGCTCAAAATCTAAAACAAGGCTTCTTTGGAAAAGAGACCTTTGAAGAGAAGACGTTTGTTACTTTCCAGAAACATTTCACAGCAATGAAAAAGAGAAGAGACTTATATTGTATAGGAAGACACTATAACAGATATCATCTAAAACTTTTCATTAGCAAAAAGTTATATATTTTATATAGCCTTATTGCTGTAAAATAACTGCTTGGTAGTACTTCTCCCCTAGTACCAGAACTGAACAAGAAAATTAGTGAGCTTAGGTGACTACTTTATAAATCAACATACCATAATAATCATTCACTCAAACTAGGATGAAGCAAGCTGTGCACCAAAAGCAACGTAATTTGGATTAGCTGAAAACATCACTGACAAAAGATTAATGACGTTTCATCTTTTCTTTCCCAGACAGTTAAATAATTTTATTCAGATTCATTAGATAAAATTACCATTTACTACGGAGCATTTTAAAATACATTGTGTGTAACTTCTTACATGCCTGAGATGTAAAGCTTTCCCATTTTAAACTCTTGAGGTACCATGCAAACCAAATGAAGAAGCTGATTGGAAAAAGCCAACACAAATTTACCAAAGGTAAATCGTGCCAGACTAACCTGGTCACTTTCTACAAAAAATTAACAGCTTCTGTCTAGCGGGTGAATTGTTAGAAACAAAGACTCTATTCTTATATAAGTGTGTTCAGCAATTAAAAAAAGAGTGGGGAAAAATGCTTTGCATTGCGTAGTTCAGAGGATGATTTTCAATATGTTTTGTAAACTTCAATAGGCCATGCAACAACCACATGAGTAATGCATAATTATGACCATTAGAAAAGAATGACAGCCTAACGTGAGACCTTTGGTTTTGAAAAGAGTTGTGTTAACATATATGAGACTGCTGGTTCTATGGATGGAGCATATGTTACAGAAATTTAATAATACAAAATATCTTGTATCATTTAACAGTAAGATTTGACCCTGACCTGACAAAACCACCTATACAACTTGGTCTCTGAAGATGAGCTGTTGCTATTCAGGAAGATGTCCGACATAGAAGGAACCCGACTGCCCTAAATTTCGTTCCTTTAGGCTCTGCAATAGAATCTATGAAGCTGAGGTAGGCACCTACAGTAACTGCAGGGATTGAAGCATCTCATTATGGGATTCATAGCACACAGCACTCCTAAACAAGGAAGAGCTGAGGGAATAAATGCATCTTAAATCTCCAAATCAGCGTATTCATTCATTTTTAAGTGACATTTCTGAAATCTGTTCCCACTGGATGGCTAGCACACCACCAACTCTATAATCTGACAAGCAACTCTGTCTAATTGTCAGACACTGGAAAGATATAACTTCCTAAAGTTTGCATTTTCCCCTACCCACAAATACATATTCGAGTACCTCAGAATCATGAAACAGCAGTGCTACGGAGACATGTAAGAGGATTTCCATATATAGCCTTGAGCATTAATGTTGTAATTTCTTTTTCTTTCCCTAAGAATGACATCAGAAATGCAACCTACATTTCTAAAGTGATCTGGGAGTATCTGCAGGGAGAGAAAAATAAAACCAAGAGAGAAAAGAGAGGAAAGGAGGCCAGAGGAACAACACAGAGAGGGGGGAAATGTCAGCAGAGCCTGACAAGCAGGACAGAGTAGAAGATGGGAAGACAAAAAAAAAGCTTAGAATGCATACAACAGCAAGAGGTGAAGAAAAGGATTAATATTAATTGTAGAGAATTTACAAAGATTCACAAATCATGTTTTAAGGTAACACTAGTATTTGTCTTATTTACCAGCTCTTTAGAACAGAAATATGAAAGCTTCTGTATAATTCCTATGATTTCCAAGTTATAACAGGCTGTGCATTAGGTCTGCACTTCCCTTATGCTGCATTTTTGAGACTCTCAGTATAAATGATCTCATTAGCTCCCTGGTACCCTGTTCCCAAAAGGATCCATAAAGCCAGAGTCACATATTCCTTTAAATCCTCCTAATGGCTCATTTTCACCATGTTGTTTCAAGAATATTCCCGAACAGTAGCAACTGCTACTAAAAATAATATTAGTATTTTTAAAAGAAGTGTAATTGTCAGGCACAGGACAAATACAATTGTCAATTCAGTGACACTGGACTGCTAGATATTTTAAATCTCTACATCATTAACGTAAATCATGGTTACAGATGGAGAGAAAGATCAGTCAAGAAGGACAAAGGTAAGAAGAAGGTAGCAGCAGCAGACTGACAGCTAACCAAGAGCCTGAGCTGGAAGCAATGTCTATAACTTGTTCCCAGTAGAGAAGGCATGTGTTATGATGGGATGTGCCTTAATGAGCACAGGTAAGAACGGACAGTTGCCTGAGATTTTAAACCAGTTGTAAATGCCAGGATTATTATTATTATTATTATTATTATTATTATTATTATTATTATTATTATTATTATTATTACTTCACTTTAATGTGAAACACTTTTCTGTGTTACATCCTGATATTAGTCCTTCTGCCAGATAAAGCTTGCAAGTGTCCAGGCTGCTGTTAGTAGTTTCTATCACGATGAGTAAACTGAAAAGAGTAAACTGGAGATCTGTTGGCATCCTGGAGCCCCATCCCAAAGAGACGATGGTAAAGGAGTCCTGGAAGAGGTACTTTGCATAGACCCCTCTGGCAAAGGGCTGATATGCTCCTCCTTCATCTTCCTTTTAGTGGAAATCTGTTTTCAACAGCTGAAGACTAACTAGTTCTAGGAGTCCTAGACTGACAATGCCTAGTGCTGAACACCTATAAATCAGTGCTTTCATTTAAAAAAAAAAAAAAAAAAAGTTTCCCTATCTTATTCTGTTTGATTGTAAAGCTCATTGAAAAAAATCTAGACTAGGCCATGCCGAAGCTGATTCTTACATTATGCTGACCACGACAGTTTATCAGACAATCTGCATGCTTGATGTCATCGAAAGAAATCAGCGTGCTGAAAATAAATAAAAAATTTTACACACTGTAGTCATTTTCCAGAGATCTGATAAAGAAGTGCTTATTTAGCACACTCCTTGTGTTTAAGGGCAAGAGAAGGAGCATTGACAAAGAGCCTTTATGAGTATATCTTTGATGTTCCAACACAACAGACTTTTCTGTATGTGGGGAACTTACAGGACTGAAGCCAGGCATGACTAAGGGGAATTAAGAAGGCTAGGGTTTGTTTCATCCCCAGTTAGCATAGTTTATCATGTTGTGTACCCCCTACCATGTTACAGCGCAACAAGTTATCTTACAAGCCTCATCCTCCTACCAATCCCTCCTCAAGCCTGCCTTTATTGCCCCTAAAGCCAATAGAAAAACTGAAACAGGTTTGGTCTGCATGTGCAGTTTTATTGGTGCGTATACCTAATTTTATCCCTCCAGTGTGTGAAGTAGTGAGATAACTGTACTTATAAAGTCAAGATGAAAAAATACCCCATGTGAACTAGCTCTTTAGCTCACAAAATATTTCAAAGTTTCCTTGCAAAAGAAATAATTTTCCTGTTAGCATGACCTTCAGGGATGGCCTCCGGTACTGAGGCTCTCACAGGCTCATCAGTCCCTCCAATGTACCACGAGGAGACCTGCAGCAAACATATATCTGCAGTAAAATTACTTTGCTAAAGGGTATCTGACAAACCACTTCTGCATGGTGCTAAGGGACTTTCTCCTGGTGAAGATACTTTGGGGAATTAATTTTTTCAAGCTAGCATTTTAGAGCTTCATTTTAAATGTAAAAGGAGGAGAAAAATAAAAGACTATCACAAGCTGGACTCTGCTGGTAATAAGGGCAGAAAAAAAGCCGTGAATAAATGCTCGCTCTACATAGTGTTTATATTTCATTAGGATGCGTAGGAAACACTCAAGGTCACTGCTTCATGGTACCTGCTGTAATTGAAGCTTGCAAAGGAAGGGAGGGAGCTGAAACAAAGAGCTTATAAGTGGCAATATCAGAAAAGGTAGTGAAGAGGGGTATCACATGGCCAAAGGAAACTGGAAAAAATGGTGCAAGGAGAAAGCAGAGGGAGCTCCTAACATCAGTGAAGGATCAAACAGGAATAAATGTGGAGAAAGGAGATAAAAATATTGATGAAGAGGAGAGAAAAAAGGCAGAATGCAAAGCGTATGGGTGAAATAATACTGGACAGTGAAGGGCTGGAAAAACTTAGAGGGGAAAAAAAGAAAAAGAAATCAGCCAGAAGGGATAAAGACATCAAGCTACTTGAACAAGTCAATGAAAGACCTTTAAAACCAGCTGGAATTCTCAGCCATCCTACTGGTTCCCTTGGCACAGAGTCACAAAACTTCACTTCCAGAGCGTAGCCTGGCACTCTAATGTGTCACCTCCTCACCCGGAATCAGAGGGAACTTGAAGCTTCCTCACAGGGAGTCCGCAGTGGCCAATTTATTCTTGATTTTTCTTATAAAGCAATGAGGGGAAAAAAAATGTAGATGTGGCATCCTGTCTGATAGCTAGCAACAAGGGAGGGCAAAAAGAAAGAAGTGACTGTAGAGGTAGAAGACTGTCAGAATAACATTTGTCTGATTAATGTAGGCATTTAGTGATACAGATGTTGATGGTATACTTAAATGCAGTTGGATTTGCATAAGCAGCAGTCTCAATTCTTTCTATCTGCTCATATATGGTCCAATCATAATTATTTATTCCTTATAATCACCTCCTTTAACCATTTGAGCAGCAGTGACACTGTGTGGGAGAAATACTTCACTGTGATTAACTATTCCTGTAGGTCTCTTTTCTTTAATGGGAATCTGTTCAAAGGGCTTCTGCTTTAGTAGTATTGCTTTTGGTAGGTGCTGTATACAGTATTTCTGTTCTTTAGTTGGAAGTGCATAGGAATGCACTTTAGTCAAGTAAACAAAAAAGAGGACCGTGTTCACCTTGACTTTTCTGCTATCGTAGTGCTTCAGTCATAAACCTAAATTTAATTCCAATTAAACTGCCCTCAATTAGAGTAAATGGAGAGGTAAATGATGCTATTGTACAACAGAATATCCATTACACTAAAAAAATTGTAGATGACCTACTTTGTACCAGAGTGTGGAATAACTGCCAAAGCTGCATAAAGAATTAGATTTTTTTAGTTATGCTCAGTTTTGCAATTCAGAATGTGCAAGCTTTACCCTAATGAAGTTGGCTGAAATGCTTCATCTAGAAAGAAATATAATTAAGTCAGGTCCCTTTCCCAAAATTACACTTCTAACTTCTTCCCAGGACAAACAAGGATAATCTGGGACAGAAACAGTAGCAAATAAGATAATAAAAAGGTTGCAAATTTTAGAGATTCACAATTATAATTGTTAAACCCAATACAGAGTTGTAATTCCACACTAGATTCATGACATGAAGTTACTTGTGAGTTCTTTAAAATCTTGTAATTACAAAATCTCCATTTCTGGTTTATTGGTATGGTCTGTGCTGACATTTACAACCTTCCTTTCCCTAAATAGCACTTTAAAAGGTTTAAATTATTTAGCATTTTCTTGTTAACACTTCTGCCTGGCAAGTCTAAAAGAGAATTGATGGAGTCACAATTTGACAGTCCCCTAAGCTATGGGAGTAGAGACACTTTTTATCATACTTTTCCCAACAGAATCAATTACCAATGACACTTTTCCTTTTAGAAAAATATAAAAAGCCACCTCAAATGCCAGCAACATTTTAACAGAAAAATCTAGATTATTGCTTGTCCCTGTCATCCTTCCTTTACATTTAATGAAAGAACATATAATCCATCAGGAAAGGAAAGAACATGGTGTTTATCACTAATAGGTGCTGATACTTTTATATGTCAAACATCCCAGCCACGTTAATCTTTTACAGTACTGGTGACAACTGTTCAAAATTAAACATCAGAGCAAGTGTTTGAAAGTGGTAAAAAGGGTAAAAGATTTAAAATGTCATTTGTCCTGTTGGTGAAATACAAAATTTGTCTGTTAATCAATAAGCTTTTGTATGGAATAATTTCTCATCCAATTCCTCATCAAAGCTGTCTTAACTATACTATGACAGTGCTCAGAGTTAGTCAGCAACGCAGTAAATATTTTGGGTGAAATCCTTGATTCACAAAAAAGCATAGCAAAAAGTGGGGATAACTAAATGTTTTGTAAATGACCCTACTCCATGTTATTCAACGCTTTAGAAGATCACATTAGAATTTTTTTTCCAATGCTGTTATTACATACACATTGATGTTACTGACAGACGACTACAAATAGTAATGAATCTTTACCTTAATCATTAGGATATTCATGCTTACATCTGTACTTATTTCACAGGTTTATTCATTTTTATACAGCTGATAGAGATGTTTGTTAGATGAAAATATTGCACAGTAGTACAACTTTTAAAGCATACTAAGTGAACAAAGTCTTAATGAAGGGACATTATAAGGTTAATTTTTCTTTCAAATGTCTATATTTGCTTATTTATCAGGAACACATACTTGCCTTAGATTACTTTGCTAAAAATAAACAAAACCAACCCTGTATTTAACAAAAAAAATCATTTCAGTGAAATGCATAAAATAGAGTTTTTGAAAACAGTAAAGAAATATATGAAGAGAAAAAATGCGTCTGGATGATAGGTCACGTATGATCAATATCCATGGTAGTGACTTTTGAAAGAGTATGTTCCTGGGGCTGCCTGAATCAGAAAGATATCTGTATTTTATTTTATAAAGCTAGCATTTTTTGAGTCACAGGGACATAGCAAAGTACCTATCATTTTCTGCTATTCTGTAAACTCCCTACTTCTGATCTTTAGGAAGACTGTATTGGCTGCACTGGTCTCAGGGCATTATTTTCTTGATTTTACTTTTCCCCATGAGCACCATCTTAACTGCTAGTATCTCACATTATGCACTCACTACCTCTTTATTTTCCACTAGCTTTTAAGTAACCATATCTTACCCAGCTTGCGTGAAGATTCTGGTTATACGGATATTTATTGCGAATGGGGAAGTTATTCACAGTGGACTGCACCTCACATCAGTTAGAAGAACCTTCATCAGTGCCTTTACTTTGGGAGTGGGGGGTTTGGCCCTTTTACGTGTATTTGCTTTGCCTTTTGACCTTTCTTATGATCTTCACACCATGCCTGGTGTTCCTCTTTCCCCTTTGGACACCTTTTAAAAATAGTACTTTCCTTTAGACTTCGGTCTTTCTAAGGCTGTTCTAAACCAAGAGCACTGTGACAAGAATGCCATTAATCTGCTCGTTGCTCAGAAGTTGCAACTTGGTTTTCTTTTACTCTAATGTTGTTTTCTTGTGGGTATCAGTGTTACTGATGGAGCCATTTTCAAATGCATTGCCCATGCTAGCGTGTTTGCAACTCCTGTAGCTAGCCAATACCATTTAAACCAATCGCTATCAGAACAAATGATCTTTTATGAAGTGCCATTCCGATGACTTAGAAGATTCATATTACGTGTAAAGCATATTAACAAACTGTGTCCATGTTTTTTGGTTTTTCCCTCGAGAGGAAAATGATTCAACAACTCGGCCTAGTATTAAAGTAAAATCATCCTTCTTACAACCTGACGCTGCTTATACTCATAGTGATGAATTTCTCTAGTCGACACTGCACACAAATAGCTTTTGAAAAGGCTTTTGTGGTATTGCTGAGATCTAGACTATCTTCATGTTTTTGCATATCGTCTAAATTATTTTTGTTCAAGAGACTGCAGAGAGCAATGTTTTACATGGCTGGGCCCAATAAATTTTTCCTCAGAGAAATGGACAATAATAAGAGACAAATAACGGAATGGAATATGCACAATGATTATCCCTTAGGGGATTGTGCTGGTTTTGCCTGGGAGAGAGTTAATTTTCTTCCTAGTAGCTATGGGGCTGTGGTGTAGTTTTGTGCTGGAGACTTGCGTTGATAACGCAGGCTTAGTATACATGATTTCAGTCTCTAGTAAAAGAATAGATGAGTGCCTACGAGCAACTGGGAGTGGAGCTTGCCAGTGGAACCTGGTGAGACCAAGAGAGAAGGTGTCAGCCCTAAGAGTTACTCTCCAGTTCCAGTGGTGTTTTCTTTTTTATTTTAATATGAAGTTCAATTGCACCCCAAAACACAAAGACTTACCAGCTTCTAAGAGAGAACAAAACCCATTAATCCCAAACCATCCTTTTCTTTCATGTTTGCTTTGGTGTGATCTATTTTGCTTTTGTGTTTTGTTTAAATTTTGCAAAAAAAATGAACCAATAGTTTAGCTAAGAACAAAATATTTACAGTGCAAACAACTGCTTTGCCAACATGTACAATGCTTTAGAGAATTATATGCATTTGCATAAGAAAACTACTTCCCTAAGCAGAAAGATCTCACAGGCAACTGAAGACTCACCATGACAAAAAAAAACCCTATCAAACAGTAAATGATGAATTAGACTATGAGAAGCATTTTCATGACAAATCAACTTGACAAACAGTACAATAATCATATACAGTTAATCTATTTAAAGGTAACATCTTAAAATAGACTCAAGACTCCTTATTGTCCTTGAGATTCTTTCTGAAATAAAGTTGGATGTTTTTTAATGTTGCAACAACTATTTTTGAGGATATGTTTGCCAATAACCATCAAGAACCATCAGCTTTACAAACAACTAGATCATGTTAATTATTTCAGCATTGTTTGTCCTGCTTTGGGCAGTCAGAAATAGATCCAGTGTGTCATTATGAATTTGCAGTGGTAAAGTACAACTTTACTAGATTAGCCCTAAATTAGCAACCTGGGGAGAGTCAAGAATTTCAGAATTGTCTTCACAAGAGTTGGCAGAAAGCTGTTTGTGCTAATACCGTGCATATGCTGAGGCATACGTTATTTTACCACCTACCATTCTCCAGGACTAAGATGCTTTCCCCCTTGGACCCCAGGAAGGACCTTCCTCAACTCAAAGGTTCATAATCTTTACGGAATTATAACTGGCTTTTAAAATTACTTACTTACTGCAAAATTGGTGCCTCAGATCTGTTGAAAAAGGCCCAGACTTTTTCTTCAAAACATCTTTCCTATTTGGTCAGTATTTAAAAAATTCATGTGATATGAAAGTCCTGGGCTCAGATTTCTTTTTCTTTAGGGAGATTCGAAACCATATCTCCCATGAGAGTGTGCCATGTCCCATGAGAGCCTGAACGACAGGCTGCTCTGAGGCTTTGTTTTCACACAGATTTTCCCCTTTTCTTACATAAAAATTTCTGCCTCTTGGGAAAAGGTGGAACCTATCTGCTTGCAGGCATATGACTGTATAAGGCATATGACTGTATAAGGAATATATTTACTGTATTTTGGGGCTATCATTTATGCAATTTAAGAACATTTAGTAATACTCAGTGTACAATATAATCTAATCTGTTGCATACTGCTAGGCACAGCAGCGAGAGTTCAGCTTCTTGAAGAGCACCAAAGTCCTCAGCAGAGTCTAAGAGAGTGATGTCACTCACAAATTCTGGGAGGCTCTGTGCATGCAAAATGCATTGAAATTATTGTCAAGGGAGGTCACTAAATAGGAACAGAGACCTGAACTCAACCATCAAATAAGCACTTCAAGGACAAGAAAATGGTAAGGTCAAGCAAGCACAGTAATAAAAATTACTTAGTTAAGTCTCCAGAACTACCACAGAAATCAGGTTTCTGCCAGTGCTCGAAAATTTAAAAAAAAAAAAAAAAAAAACCTAAGAAAAAAAAAGACAGTTAAGAGAAATTGCTGATTTTGAAATTTGTAGAAAGTTTCTGCTAAAAGTATGAGAAAAATAGCACAGTGATACCACTCTGAAAGAACCAGAGGAAACTGAAAAGATGAAAACCCTTGGAGAGCAACTCTAACAGATGTTAATAATTTGTTTTATCATACTGTTTTATCAGCCAAAACTGGTTGTTCATGTGTAAATTAAGAGTTGTTTTATTGTTACCAGTGCATTCAAACTTGAATAATAAATCCATAGTTACAAACTTTTTTTTTTCTTATTCATGCACGATAAGGATGAAGATGACCTGCTGCAATACAGTGGACCATAGATTGAAAGTAAACACAAAAACCTCACCTGAGACATCCCTCTGGGAGAGGGATTTTATTTCCTGCTCCATTGAACACAGAACATTAAACAATTAAATACTTCAACAGAGCCTGCCATATTCCTTGTGGAGCTTCCCTCTTTGTGTGATCTTTTTCCTGGCCCAGTTCACTTTGATTTTTGTTTCAAATGCAAAGGAGAACAGTCTCACCAGAACTCACTAAGGCTGTCATCTGTTCTGTTCCAGGGGAAATACAGATTTTAATAATCAGCAGGCTGAATTCTTCAAGCATTTAGCTATTGGTTCAAAGGATATCATTGCCCCTCCTTTACTTAGGGAGAACCTGACCCGCAATGAAAGCTGTACAATTATATACTAGATTGTCCTCAGTCTAGTGAGGGATATATAGAGAAAAGTAGGCATTTGTGTATACTGGCGGAGCTAAGCATCAGGTTAAAGCCACCGAGGTCCTTGGCTCATAAAAGGCTAGGGCCATTTCTTGAAAACAGTAATTTCTGGTTTAGCATTATTTCAAGTATTTTCTAGGTAGTCTTCTTAAACTAGATTCGGTTACAGCTACTATAGGGATGCAAAACTGCTAAAAGCAACTGGGAAAAGCTATTGGGAGCTATGTCAGTAATTAATTATACTGTTTTCTTTAGCAGCCCTTAATTTGCCAGTGAAACGTGGCTAGGAAGTTGTGAGAAGTATCAGATGACCCGTAAAACTCGTCTGTGTAAACATTTTGGCTTTTAAAAAATTCAGACACTTTTCACCTCAGTGTCATCCTCATAATGAATTTAAAGAGACAAATTCAAATTATCTACAGTTCTCCTGCAATTTCAACTGGATTTTGGATTCCTCTGTATTTCCTTTATAACTATCTTTGCAAAATCATTGTGACTGCCATCAGCTTTGTTTGCTGTCATTTAAAAATCAGTTCTAGACCTAAAAGATAGTTTGTATTTCTTGTTTTCCTTTACATTCATGATAAAGAGTTCCTCCACGTATCTGGGACTGTATACCCATAAAGTTACAAAGAATGTAAAATACTCCAGAGTCAGTATTTAATTTCACTGTTAAATGACTGTTTTTAAAAGTATGACTGATTTTTATTCCTGTTTTTATATTTCTGTGCTTATTTTCATAGCTTCAAACAAGTCCCAGAACATGCTTTTTCTTTTTCATCTTTCTAAATGTGTTTATTTAGAAAAGACGCTACAACAGAGACAGAGCAAAAGTAAGTTATGATACTTTCTAATGAAGTTTCGTAAGATAAGGGAGCCTCTGACCAAAGCTACTGCTACTGAGTGAAAGGGAGAACCTGAACGTCTAACACCAAACTTGTCTTAACTTCATTGTCTGACACTGTTAAATTAAGAGCTTAGTCTAAGAAAGAAGTCTAAGGACTCTCTGTATTCAGTGGAGGTAAAGAAATATTTTTAGAGGAAAATTTGAGAGCCTCTAAGATCTGACTGCCTTCTGGACTTCCCTTTCCAACTCAGAAAAAGTCACCATAGTTAAGCATTAGAGGTAGTTGGAATAAATCTACATTATCTTTGTCAGTGTTCACCTCTTAATATCAAATTTGAGAAGCAGGGTACTTTTGTTTCAGCAGAGTCTTTAAATCCTTAAAAGGTGCATCTGAGCCTAGCTTGGATCCACTTTCATGGACAGTATTTCCTGGATTATGTGCAAATTTAACTTGACTGATCCTAACAAGAAGAGGAAGCTTTGGAAAGAAACCGAGTGATTTACAGTGATGCTTGCATGGCTTTAATAAGAACTAATAACTGCATTTCACCGATACTTTTAATAGGGATGTTGGAAGAGGAAGAACAGAAGATGGGAGAGAAGGTTTTGATGAAAATATCAGTTAAAATTAGAGTGAAACATTCCAGGGTTTTGATTAAATCTTGTTTCATTTCAGCTATATAAAAAAATGAAGATTATTATAATGAAGTTACCCGACTTTAAGCTCGTGTCTCCTAAGAATTTATAAAAGCAACGAGTCAGAAATGCAGAAGGAATTATCAACAGACTGATTTTAAGGCTCTACTACCTACTTACTTTCTTTGTTGGTATGCTCACCTTCTCCTTCATGTGAGACATTCTGAAGGCATCAGGAAGGTCAAAGAGAGATCATCCAGTTTAACACTGGTATTTCATTGCCACTAGATCTAGATCCACTCGCAAGGCAGATGAAAAAGAAGAAAAACATAGTTTGGCTCAAGAACCTGCTTTGCTAGCTGAAACTTCCTGCCCAGAGCACTGGAGAAATATTCTTTTGGTCATTTATGTTCAGTATGAACAAGCTACGACTACAGCACAGTGCAGAAGAGTTATGAACTCAGCCCTGCATACGTGTTTTTGAAAATATGGCTTATGGTGATTTCAGATACTAAGAGTTCAGAAATATGCACCCACGCGCGCACACACACATAAATGCCTTGGTCAACTTCTGTTTTAGCTAGCGGGCAGTTTTGTGCAACTTCAGTACATTATGAAATGAACTCCGTAGTATTAACGCTATACAAACCCCACTGGATTATATAACGCCGGGCTTGACATTAGAAAGCGCATCCATCAATTTTCATGCCTGAATCTCAAAAGGAAGTGACACTTCTGAGTGGCACTTCAGCTGTATTCCTTTCTATTTTGTTAATAAAGAGAAGATCTTATTAGTGGGAGATTCAAGATGGTATAAACAAGTTTTTGAGCTCAATATACCATATGCTATAGCTCTGATTATGTTCTTGTTGACATTTTCTGCATGTGGGAATATTATCCTCTCAAATTCATTATGCTTCTGTTCACATGTACTGTGTTAATTGGCATGTGACACTTTAAAAATCTGTTCCCAGGCAATATTCATAAATAGTTCTGTTTCATATGAGCAAATGTATTCAGTGGGCCTGACATTTCAAAGAATGTAACAATATAATTCTTTTCTTCCCCACTGTTCTATTTTAAAAATCAAGTTAGTTTGAATTTTTTTCATCTTTTCTTAAACCATGCTTGTTTCCAGTTTATTGTGATATGTCATCTTTAATGATTTATTGTCTAAAAGTGTGTTTTGTTTATATAACACTTAATTTTACTGGGTTCTTTGCAATTAGTATGTGCAAAATAACCAAATAATCCAAAACACCTTATTCCATTTAGCGTTATTAACTAAAATCGTAAAGTAGGAAAGGACAAGCTAGGATGCGTATGCTGTATTCCAGAGAAGCAGAGAGATTTCATATATTTCAAAGATGACATCTCAATTACAGCACTACAAGTGCAGACTGCAGAAAATGAGAAGGATATATCTGAAGATCCTAGGATGAAAACAATAATAGCTCTGTCATCAGCAAAGACAGTAAGAGCTTTGTCATCAGCTCCCTCTAGAGAAGGATTGAGCGAAGAGTTCAGGATGCATCTCATCTAAATACGGCATCAAAATGAGGTTTCCCGGTTGGAACATAATCATCTTGGAATGCTTGTGTCGTTAATACGCATCGATAGACATCTCTGAAGGATGGCTGAGATCTCAGGCGGGTTCAATCACCTTGTTAGACAGCACCATGTTTTCTCCATAACTATTTTGGAAGTCATAGCCCACTCCTCTTTTTTAGTGCCTAACGCTAGCATTTAATATGAGTTTTTTCATCTCATCACTAATCATAGCATTTGGGCAATTCTTTACGTGCTTTTCTTGGTCTAAAAGAGAAATAATAACACACCTGCAATCTCGTACCCACATTTGTTACCAGGTCTATTCACGCATCTGCTCTTTGGCTACTGTCTCTCTGTTGCTAACACGACATTTTCCCTTTCACATTGTGGGGCAAGCTGGTATTTGGTTTCTCTTCCTTGTCCTCTGCAAGTTCTTGCTGCATCTTGTTCTCAAAATCATTATTTTTACCTTCTGTAATACATGAATAAGAATAGCTGAAACAGAAGCATCATTGCTGTATGCCAAATACAGAATCTTCCTGTTACCAGGCAAGCATCTTGGTTCCATCTAATAAGTGTACATCTTCCATCTGTGTTAGAAATATGAATTAATCAGACATTTCCTTCAGGAAACTATAAATTTATTCAGCTCTAACTGCTATTTACATCTGTGATAGACAGGACGGACTTACATTCTCACAAGGAAGAACAAATGTTTCCAGAGAACCTGGTCACAGTCTCTTCATCTCTGTCTTCTTTACTGCTGATTAATAACATTTGGCTTGTAATGTCCAAAGACTCTATACAAATCACTCTGATACTTGGACATCTGGAAAACCTTGTACAGTGTTAATGGTGTGCTTCAAGTTGCATAATTTCATTCTGCAATAGCACAAATTATCCTGCAGAAGGCCACTGCCAAATACGAGGAAGGACAATATGTAGCACTCAGTGATGCACAGCCATAGCAACAGATTGTAAAAAATCTTGGAAGAGAAATGGAAGTTAGAATCTATTACTATTTTATATGCATTTATTTAACATTTATGTGGTGCACATAGTTAATCAAATTTATCAAGGGTTTTTTTTTTTTTCTGCCATGCCTACTGCTAGGAGCTGCTGAATGCAGCAGCCCAATAAATATAAGGCTGCAGCAGCCCCGTGACCCAAGGTGCTGTTAGTAATGAATAATGAGGCTGAGCACGCATCCCTGGCAGGCACACATGCGTGCATACACACCACACATATATGCATATACACGTGGCTGGCCACACAAACCAACACAGAAGGAACACAGAGCATTTAGACAAACACAGACAGCAGTAATGGCCTGATCTTGTTCCTCTTTCTGGCTGCGCAGGACGAATGCCCATTAACGGAAAATATGTATATGTACATGTATAATATGGATGTCTCCTGCAGCTGGCCTTAGACACTCAGTCTA
Source organism: Elanus axillaris (assembly GCA_026212715.1). Classification (NCBI taxonomy): domain Eukaryota; kingdom Metazoa; phylum Chordata; class Aves; order Accipitriformes; family Accipitridae; genus Elanus; species Elanus axillaris. Next base: position 2,688,876 of record JANZLQ010000013.1, on the reverse strand, counting down.
TCCAGTAGCTGACCTCCGGATCCTCTGGTTTCCAGACACATACAAATGGGTCTTCCAGTTGACTGCTCGCCCTTACAGTCTCCTCGGTAGCTGGCTTGGACCCGCTAGTCTCTCCAGTAGCCAACAATTTATGGCGACTTCGATACCTCTCTCCCAATCTCTTATTTTACTTGCCAGCAAGGCCACCTTGATGCCCGCTAGCAAGTACACGCGTTGAGATGTATACCCACGCAGTATGCATGCATTCCAGTTTCTCTCCAGTTGCTGCTACCCAGACACAAGGGACCCTGTGACACACAACCTAACACTACACTTATCCCTGTATGGACATACATATAGTCAAAATCACCATCATCTCCACATAGATGACAAGCAGGAGGAAATATATATCCAGAAGTCATACACTTCAGATCAATATTTCCACTAAATGTCCTCAAAATTCTATGGCAAGAGGGTGGCTAAATTCATTATTCCATTCTGGATCCCTTCCAAAAAAAAAAGATACATTAGCTCTTCTTGTTTGCATAAAAGACATCAGAAGTGCCAATTTCTTGCAATTTCCACACATCATAATCAGGATTAGGTAAATAATTAGTAAATTAACAGCACAGAAGAACACTGTCAGTGTAATTTATCTTTAAAAATTCCATCTGCAGTCATGACTGTTAGAGAGAGATGTGGTCAGGATAGCAAACATTTGTTTTTGTACATGAATATTAAATCTCGGCTTTGAAGTGTTTGTAGTTATAAGACATTATCTGTCACAAATATCGGCATAAATATGAAAAGCAGGAGAGACTTGCAAATAGTGAAACTTTTTTGCTTCCCATTCCATGCACATGCAAAATCATTATTCTACAGACATACAAAAACCTAGACACTGCAAATATTGCCTAGGTACAGACACCTTTTCTACAGTTAATTCAACTCCTGTATTTCATATTCCTCATACTGTATATTTTGAAAGTAATTTTCCTTTTCCATAATTCCCTTATGTTTCACATCCAAGGGAGTTGCAACTGAATCTCTAAATTGCCTTTTAGTGGAAGTTAATGATACAAAGTCACCATGAGAAATGTGAACACTTCAACATTAAAACACAATTATTTGAGAGTTTTCTCACTCCATCTATGTGCAGGGTACTGTACATCACACACACACACACACACACACAAATAAAAAAAAAAAATTCCCCGTTTCTTTCCCAGTCTCACAATTCTCTTCATCTTGACTAGTTCCATCCATCTGAGTTTGTACAAAACCGTACACTGTTTGTAGCATGTTTTTCAGGCCTCGTAGACCAGAAGAGTTCTTATCCGCTGGCTTGTGGGTATATGTTGTTGGTAACATTGGCAGACAATTCATGTAGTAAGAAGACCTTAGTGTTAATTTTAATGGAAAAAAAATGGCAGAATTCTAATTTCAGCCATCCGAAAGCTGTGCACTTTTCCAAGCTGAAGAACGTGTATTCTCAATATAATTAATGAGAACTAACCAATCAAGCCGGAGATTCACTTTAAGACAGATTTCTAGGAGAGGATAGATGGCCAACAAAAATAGCAACTTATTGTATTCCACTGACTATAAAACCAGTCTACGGTTAGGTATTAAGTTTCCCCTTTTCCGTTAATTCCTTACATTAAACCATCACTAATTGAAATATGTATTTCTGATAAAGACATAGTACAGTCTGTCAGAGGAATAAAACTTGAACAAATAATATACAGTCCTAAGACTACAATTTTGATTGAAAAAATGAGATAAGGCCTGCAAATGCATTATAAGAAATTTCAAGAGATTTCAAGAACTGAAGAAAATATAGGATCTGCTAACAGAATTGATATTCAAGATATTCATAAGTGGTTTAGAAAAAGGCATAATTAATGAGGTGACAGGCTTTGATACAAATACAAGGTACTACAGGACAGCAAAAAAACCTCAGATTGTGAAAAGGTGCAGGAGGCCCTCGTTGTGTTGGGCAGTAAGTTGGCAGATAAAATTCAGTGTTAATAGCTGCAAAGTGATTCACATGTGAAAAAGCGACCCTAAAAAATCTATACAGAATTTTACCCTGGAAACTATCTATTACTTTTCCAGAAGAAGATCTCAGAATTACTAAGGAGATTTAACTGAAAATACTAGCTCAGTGGTAAAAACTGGTCGAGAAGCCAAACAAATCAACATGAAAGGAGAAGACTACATGAAAAAAATGGTAAAAGATTTAAATACATCAAATGGAATACTGTTTATAATTAAAAAAATAGAAAATACTGCTGCAGGATGTTGTGGTTGCCAGAAGTAGGCATGAGTTCAAAAAGCGATTAGGCAATTTTAGGAAATATAAGTCTCTTTACTAATTGTGTCAAACATTCAGATTACAATTTGGGAGTCCGAAAAATCTCTAGACCCTAAATTGCTATAAAGTGAAAGAGCAAATTAAAGAAAGCCCACTAGTATGCACTTGTGATGTGCATACAGTCTTCCTTTAGCGTTACTGGCTACCGTCAGATTCAAGTAGATCAGGGTAAATAGGCTTTTGATCATTTTATATGACATGATATTTTCATCTTATATTTTCATCACACTCTGTCTCTTGAAGTCTATCAAACTGGAAAAGTCATCATGTCTAAATACAATTAACATAGACGTTAAAATATATCTTAATTAAGATTTCATAACGTTAAGATTTCATAATTCATTATTGGGGTTTTGCATTTGTATCAGCTCTGCAACAAATTATCAAAGTGCTTTTGAATTATGTGTGGTGGTGACAGAGAGAGCTTTTATGAGATAAAACACTACGAAAGTCTCAGCAGAAAGGCTACTAAAGTGTATTCTTGTCATTCCCGGTGGCAGGTCACACAGGTAGGCAGTCATGCCAGTGGTGCTTTAAAATAATAATGTGGTTTGTTTCAACTGCAGTTGATTGATACAGAGGCTTTTGAAGATACTGACATTATCAATGTATTGGGTTTCTGTGGCAAGGTTTTGGTAGTGGGGGGGTTACAGGGGTGGCTTCTGTGAGAAGCTGCTG
>JANZLQ010000013.1:2671595-2685742 GCA_026212715.1 Elanus axillaris | reverse complement strand
CTGTCTAGCAAAGAGGGGGGGGAGTGATAGAACGACTTGGTGGGCACCTGGCGTCCAGCCATGGTCAACCCATCACACGTATACAGTCAAGAAACAACTGTGAAGAGTTAGTGCCTTAAGAATATTAATACTCAATGTAGGGAAGAAAATGTGCATTCTTCCCAGAAACTGATGAAAACTTGGAGCATTTATAAATAGACATCAGGTACATCAGGCTTGCTTTGTGCAGAATGGAAATTTTATTACTCTGGGAGAAAAAATTACGACTTTTTGTAAACCGCAAAAACTGTGGTGCAGTTTCCGGAGTTTTAGTCAACAACCACGAGGTCGTGTAGAGACGTCCTGAGGAGATGCCACACTTCAGATTGAATCAGTCCAGAAGCAGTTGATAAGTCTTCAGGTGAGATTAGAGTTTTGATCAAATACATGCCGCTACACTATTTGTATCTGTCACAGTAAGATGCCCAAGTCTTGGGGGAGTTCTGACACTTATAATCAAGAACAGATGGGTTACAGGCAGGTTGTTTTGACCATTACCTGGTTTATAATCAAGTCCATCCAATATATGTGATGAAATTGTTAATCAACTCACAACCAGGTAATTTCCCTTGCTGTTCACCGCAATCCATTTCCTCATCAAAAGAAAACATACACGAAGGAGGAATTTAACAAATTATTTATTAATGAGCACTAGGGAACAACTTCAGAACAGATTGGTTTTATGCTATTACATATATGTTAGTACCTGTCGTTAGTATGAGCTATATTAATTAAGAAAATTAAATTACGAAGCAAATACTGATGAACAATAAATATTAAATAGGTATTTGGTAATTACCAAGAATTAATGCTTCATTCGACAGGGTTCAGCTGTAAATGTGTATTGAATAAGGTAAACTGTTACAGTAATTTCTAACTTGCTAATAATTAGGCACTATTGAGAGTTAACAAGAAGTAATGTGAATTGTGATGGCCATAGCACAACATCATCTTTCCATCTTCCAAGTAGTGTTCTATAATAGTAAGTATGGTGCATCCTCTTGTCTTCATCTCTTTGGATAAAATATGATGGTTATTTACAATAAATGGTCAGCAGCTTTTTTTTTTTTAATGCTAGCACAGAACGAGAAAACAGTAAAAGTGAAAATTCCTTGTAAAATGAAACTTAAACCAATTTCTGCTCCAAATCATAAATTACCAAGAAGCTAAACAGGTAATTTGGATTTCAACTTCTACTTCCTATAAAAGTATACATTTTTAAAATAGCAAACAGATAAGCTCCATCACACCGTGCAGTGTTTTCTTTTAAAACTGTCTAACATTATGCTTCTGGTAAAGATTTCACTTTCAAATATTTGGCCTTTTCTGATAAATCTACTTATATTCCTTCTGACCAACTCTGTTGTTAGGGTATTCCTAGGTTGCAATTGTTCAGTCTTAGAAGACAGTTTCAAGGGATTATTCTGCCTGAAGTAGTTAGAAAATTAACCTGGAACTAACATCATTCAAATGAGTGGGAAGCCCAAAGGCAGCAGGGGTTGAAGTGTATTTATATTCTCTCCCCCTCTCCCAGAATCCACAGTATTTTGAGGACAAAAGACCAAGTTCTGTATAACGTTAGATATGTCTTTCACAGAAATTAAGCTCCACATAGAGGAATTTCAAGAATTTCGGAATTTCATGGCAGTGTCTACGTTTTAGGGTAGATCTGTGGAACTTTCTGCAACCTTCTTCCAGAGGCAACAGGCACACACACAGGTGGGTACGTTCCATCCAGGTGTCAACATGGACTTGGCTTTACGCCCCGGGACAGAATATGTACCTGACGCTCAGGCAACCAAATGCACTGCAGAGCGTAACTGCTCCCAAGTATCGATTTTGCTAGCATGTACTAATCGTATCATTAACCTTAAAAACTGAGTGCTCTTCTAAGGGAGTGTGGGCTGGGTGAGCTCTTTTATAAAAATAATATATTTCTAAGGATGTGGATTGCTTTTTGCAACATCGAAGGAATAGTATTTATAGCAAAAATGTGTGCATAATTTTTTTTTAATGTACTACCTATATGCAATGTTCTACACAAGACCTGTACCAAATTTTCATTGTGTCAGGAGCTTTACAAGCTCTATAGACGATTGATTCTTACAACCAAAATAACGGTCACCAAAACTGACTTTGTTCCATATTGGAAACAAGGGTCAATGGTTAGATGAAGACAGCTGGAGAATGTTTATCACCTTTTATTTAAACCTAAAATACAGTTAATTACTACAATCATGATGGACAGCTTGAATAAATTGTTTCTTATTTCCTAGAGGTGAAATCATAGCTTTACTGAATTCAATGAAATAACTTATGTTTAGTGGGGCAACAGGGGAAAGGGCTCAGCATTCATGTCAGATATTAACCCAGGCACAAGTAATTGCACAGAAAATAAAACTGTATGCTTTAAAGTGGCTTTGAGAGATCACCAGTTCTGCAAACACTTTCATGTTTCTCAGTCTCTCAGAAATACGTAGTTAATCTGTATGTTTAATCTGGTGTATTTCTGTAGTTATTTACATCATAACCTTATAGTCATTGCAAAAAAAACTACTGCTAGCTCATAATTTTAACTGTAGGGATTCTACGCTGTAGTTAAATTTCAACCAAAGTCCAACAAATTAATATTCATTTCCAAATGCTCACACAATGAACTTCTGTTTCTAGAGATGAAAATCTTATCCTCTGAGCCATGTTCTTCTCCTTCTCAAAAAATGCAGTCTTTTAATAACATATTTACTGTAATCAATACTGGCAGAGACAATGCACAAATAATTACTTAGTAGGAGAGTGTTATAATTTGAAGGCAGCATGTGTTTGTAAATTGTTCCATACCTCCTACCTCCATGTGCCATCCAAACATTCCTCATCTCAGCAAGGTTGCAATATGAAATACGTAATTTTATAGGAGTTGAGGTGAGTTTTTCAGGTGCTTTCTTCTAAAATTACTTAATTGCAAGCATTTTCTCTGCCAGTCGGATGTTCCCCTATGTGTCTTTTCTGAGTCAACTCAGTCTTTAAAATCTGTTCAGAATTCTTGGGGTTTAGACCCTTGTGCTGTATAAATGTACTGCAATAGATGTTAACATGCTTACGGTAACCCATTTTAAATATTTGGACTCTGGCTTATGGCAATAATATTTCATCTGACATATACTATACTTTATTTTCAGGCACAGCCATTTGCAGGAACCCAGGGACTATTTGTAACATACCTTTCTATTAAGAGTTGTACTGATTTTCTTATTTTTCAAAATAGAAATTTAAGGTGCAATAATTCCGGAATCAGTGTTCCTTATTCAGAACTTTGTTATCATGTCTCAAACATGTAACTGTCATTGTCAGCACTTATAAAATGAGTATAATAATCAGAAGGAGCTTTCAGGCATAGACAAACCAGCTGGCTGCCAAGTTGGGTTCCTATCATTGCTGTTGATATCAATTCCAATTTGCACGTGCAATCACTCAGGCCCTAATTCAACATGCTTCTTCAGCAGGTGCCGAATTTTAAATACACCAGTAGTCTTCAGTGGGATAACTCAAGTATTTTTATACATAGGCACCTGCTGAAGTGCCTTGCTGAACTGGAGCCCTTAGCATGGCAGCATTACAAGGGGAAGAACATATGAAGCAGACAAAAGGAGGAACAATAATAAAAGAAAGTATTTTAGTTGTAATTACATTGCCACTCTGGTGTTAAAACCCTCTTCCCAAGGGTCACAACGGAGGATGTACCACCTCTTAGTCTGCAACATGTTACCCTGAGCATCCTTTGCCTGCTGATTCCAGCTATTCCTGTGCGGGTTGGAAGGCTTTTCTGCTAGCAGTATTCAATATTTAAATGTGCTTTATATCTGCCATAACAACAACTTAAGGACTTTGTTGTGTGTCACTCCTAGCATTGAACAGTAGAGCACCTTTCTAAATAATTGCTATTCAGCCCCAACATAAGGACAGAGACTATCTGAAAACAAAGGGGAGAACATATTCCATTTTACTACACATGGCACTTAGAGTTTACCCAATTAGCATTATTCTGCCTACTTATACCCACATAAATAAAAGGATGTGATGAGAGAACAAAAAGCAAACAGAGAGGACAGCAATAATACTACTTAAAGACAGAGAGCCTTATCAGAGAAGAGAATCTCTTTATTTGAAAGTCCCATTTCTGGGCAAGCTTACAAGAGAGTAACGCTGCAATGACGAAAGGTTTCTTCAGAGGGAAAAGATAGTGCTCAGGCTGATAACAAGAGATGGATATGAATCTCAAGCAGACAAACAGAGAAAGCATATTACAGAAGTATAATCTGTTTCTTTTTTTCCCCAGGAAATATCAATAACTAGGATGACTGGAACTTACTAAAATTTCAACAGTTAAAGCCTAGATATGAAAAGAATACATCCAGGTTTTCTTTGTTTTTCTTTGCCCTACATGATGTACTTTTGGAGGGTTTTGTTTGGGTTTTATTTGTTGTTTGGTTTGGGTTTGTTTTTTTTTTTACAGCCCAAACTGATCTTGAAGCTCTGTTTATTGTTTTGAAGTTCAAACAGAATGTAATCCATGAAAGGTACTGAACACAGTAACTGCATGGAAAGAAAAAAAAAAAAAAAAAGAATAGCAACACCTACAAAATCATTTTCCAGTGCTGCTGAACCACATGATTCCACCACGCAAGAGGCAAAGGAACCCATACATTTAATCTGCAAGGTATTTTAAATGTGGTGAACAAGGAATTAGGACATGATTTTATCGATAAATAAGGCAGGTTAAAAGTAAGTTCTGCCCCTGCTACAACACAGAATAAGCAAACATATCTTTGAGAAGTATGATTCCAAATACACTTCAGGTCGGATGATGGAATATAGTGGTCCCAAGTCCTTTTCAAAGCTTCCAAATGAGGATTCCTTTCCTTTTGCTTGCAGGGCCATGTTAAGCCTCCATAGATCTACTGCAGATGCATACTTGCATCAGGATTACAGAAAGGATTTTAAAGTTATTTCCATTTGAGTGAATTGTACATCGAGTGGACATTTTCTTTCCCCGCCAGCTTTCTACTTGGAGTATTTAGTGTGTATGTCTGTATTAGCAAGTAGTGCAGCTCAGTGGATGCTAACCTTCAGACTGAAACAGCAAATACTGAAGAACCGATGTCCATACTGTGGGAGGTTTGACTTTTGCTAGTTCAGGACTGGTACCCTGGCTTGAAGCAATTTCAGCTGTCAGAGGATACTAGACATGTTTCTGGTCCGTGGTTGGCCTCACTTTGGCCTCACCCAAAATAAATCCAGTTGACACCCTGAAACCACCCTGTGATGTGAACCCAAGTGTGGGTGATAAGTGAGGATAATTAGGAGATTTACTTCAATATTATAGTCCTGATCTGAACAAAACATTAATGTAAATTCTTCATTTACTGTGTTCGCAGGAACACAGGCTTTCAGTTTAACTTGATGAAATACATTCAGTAAAGGGAAAAAACAAAATTAATACACCAAAAACCTACTAATGCCAATAAACACAAATGAAAATGCTATCCCTTAAATCACTAAATAAATTCACTAATGAGAACACTTATATTGAAATTGCTTGTAGAAGTTATTGGAATAATTTCAGTACTTTTTTTCTGAACACGTTGGATGTTTGCAAGCAGTGAGAGAAAAAAATTTAAAAGCAGTGCTTGTATTTGTACTGGCATTTAGCCAAGCCTCTCAACGAAAGTGCTTTCTAGAAATCGGAACTGCAGGGGTTTTTTTCTGAAGAAATTACTACTTTGATGAACAATATCAATAACCAAAAAATCGAAAATACAAATTTTCATTGGAAAAAAATCTGCTTTGAGTAATTTTATATTTACTTTAAAAAGACCCCTACAACATACAGCTGTATTCTCCCTCCCTTTTTATTTTAATGAAATTCCTTGGTGATATTTTGAGTTAGTATTTCTTGATATTTTAATTTTTATATATACTTTACAAAACAAAACTAAACCCCTCCAATGGATTTCCCCTCATTTTTGTTTGAACATGTGCATGGCCATGACAATCTATTGGTTTGGCTTACTGTTTATCTGAAGTAACCTTTTTTTCCAAGAGGCAAAAGGCCTTGTGTGACTTTAAGACTTGAAAAACACCAGTGGGATTAGCAAATAATTTCTAGAGACTTGGCCTAATATGAACGGTACGATTGCAAAATTGTTGAAGTTTCTTTCTCAAAAGGTGCCATAGGTAATCGGCAAGGGCTATACCCATTATTTATGTAGAGTTCTTATTGGCATCTATTTTGCAAGTACAAAGTCACTACATCACTGTCAAGGACCAGGAGGTTAGTTTCACCTATTAATAAAAAACTATTAAACTAAAAGTGTTATTTTGTTGGCTATTATCCTCAAATGAAAGGTACTGGTATCAAAGTCTCTAGCTATATATTACAAACTTTTTTTGAGCTTCTGGTATTGGTCTGTCAAAGCTATACATGGTAATTTGTATGTTACTGTTCTAATTTTGACTACAGTGCTGATATAACCTAGAGTTAGGGCTAGTTTCTCTCAGAAGTCTAAAAAGTCAGTTTATTCATAAGAGGTCTTTCTTTATAGTAACAACTTTGAAGAAATTATACTACTCCTGTAAACTGACAGAAGTGCAAAAGAAAGCACATTTTTGCTAAACTTGTTGTATGCTGTATGCTGGAATTATTTCCTCCCAAAGAAATCAGTGATAATATTCATTGAAAGGAGATCCTGTCTTGCAAAAGGGCTTGCTCCTAACACTCAAACAATCCCTGATCTTACTAAAATTATTTTCAGAAAGCATTTTCAGAATGGCTTGTACTAAGTATGAGGATGTAACACAGTGCATTGAAGAATTTTGTTGAAGATTAAACTATATAACCATTACATACCCAAATGAACTTTAAAAAAAAAACCACCAAAAAACCCTAAAACCAATAAAGGGTAGAGATGCCTAGTTACTAATGAAAGTTTTTTCACAAATATCTATGTAATATTTGAGCAGAGTTCAGCAGAGCATCTTCAAAAGATCATAATTAAAATTCATAGCTCAGTTGAATGTTAGGGGAGGAAAAAAAAAATAAAATCAACTCCTTAGAAATGTTTGTTTCAGAAATTTACTTCTTCACCTTACTCGTTCCGTCCCCAGGACAGCTGATCTCTCTTTCTTGTCATACAGAAACTAACAACATTACCATTTTTCCTATTACAAAGGTCCCTGGTCTGCACCTACAAAACTTTTTACTCACAGTTTCTAACCGATGAGCACAATCAAGCTAAACACAGAAAAATTGTTCTCAACATGTTGCTAGTTTGTGAGATTGCTGTTTCTGTTTAAAACCTAAACAAGGGCTGTGTTCCTGAAAGTTGTTTCCAATTCTATCGGTTTGTCAGCTACTACCTCTCCCTACAAATTTTGTCTCAGAGCATAATGATAATAAGGTATTTAACTTAGGAGGTGATTCCCTTAGTAAACAAAAGCCAGGAAAATATCAGTGTCTTGAAACATGTGCCCAGAGAAACCACCTTCTGCCCAGAACGAGCCAAGTAACCCTATTACTTTCAATTCAATTGCAAAAGCGAGCTAAGAGGGAATGAGTAAACAGACCACGCACAGTCAGCATCACAGGAAGAGTTAGGAGCAGGTCTACTGAGCCAAGTTCAAGTTCCTTGGCAAAGGAGTCTCAGGCCATTTCATCCACGCAATTAAGAAAGATACAGTAATTCTGTCAGGACTGGAGTGCAGTTGGCTTTAGTACTAAAGTCTTCCAGACTACCCAAAGCATTATTCTGTCAGTACTTTTTGAAAATAGAATGCCCCTTGGAAGAGTAATTTTGCTGTCATATTTTCATTTCATCAACAATATAAGGACATAATAGGAGCCTTCACCTTACATTACTGATGAATAGTGACTGTGACTGACAGGGGTAGGTAAAGGTATCATTACCTTCCTTTTATCATTACCTTCCTTTTAACACTGCAGGGCCACATTTCTGCCCAGGAGCTGATAATGTCCTAGCCGTCCCTCCTCTAGTCTTTCTATTAGAAAACAGTAGACATTGGTTATTTTTATCCTTTCTTTTTTTTTTTTTTTTTTTGGAGAAGGAGGAGCTTCCACACCTTGATAGCATCCTGACATTTTGTACTTCTGAAAGGCAAAAGATATTTGTGACTTAATTATTTAATCACAGAGATATCTGACTGGTGACCATTAATCTCATAATTATGAATGTTAGCATAACTACAAAAGGTTATACACTTATTTGTTCAAAGAATTTCAACTTCTCTTTCTGAGAGCTTACACCTGTGAATGAGAAGGGTAGATAAGAGGAAAAATTGAAATGTACTTGCATAAAACATGGGTTTTTTTTAAATCTAGTAAACTGTTAGTGGAAGAAATCTGTATTTATTCGGATCCTTAACTTCCCATTTAAAATGTTAGCAATTAATGTTTTATACTCTTTAAATAAATAATTGGGAAAAAATATGGAGGTTTTTTATTTTATAATATTTTTCTATAGTAATATGGTTCCTATATTAGAGAAAAAGATGTTGTTTATGCTTTTTCATTGTGTAAATGCACAAAACTGACTTTACTACTACCACAGCTTGTTCTTTAATCCCAATAAACTGTTCCATGATTGAAACAGTACAAGCTTCAACCTGTTCAAAGTGAAAAACCCTGTGACATGCTCAACAACTGCAACAGAGATTTGCACTTACAAAGGGGAGTCCTAACCTGGATGTAGCAGAGCTTCACCAACTTCATCAAGACAAGACACCCCAGCTGAGGAAATTCCTCACCATTTGTATTCAGATGGCTGCCAGGGCCCTGACTGTTTCTGCTGATTTTTCCCTAGGGCCTGTCCCCATGGGCCCAAAAGTCCTGCTTCAGCCCAGGCCTGGACATCTGCTCCTGCTCCAGCCATGCTGTAGGATGCCAGTCTCCACCTCTATCCATGGGTTATTTACCAAGGAAATATTTCTCCTTAAATGTTCTTTTTTAAAACGTAAGTATGTTAAGTATTGGGATGCCTATTAAAGATAATTTCAGATACAGTAAGAGTCTGAATCAGGAGCTAGTATTAGCCTTCCTTTCACCCGCTTCTTTAGAGTGCTTCGTCTTCATGCTATCATCCAGAGGCCATCTGCTGCCCAGGACACCGAGTCGTTCACCGTTTCTTCCCATGTGAGGAATTCTCAAAAGCAATATTTAACACAAACGTAATGGATATGTATGCTCCAGATGTATGACCTTTGGGGTTCACCACCTTGTATGTAGCTGTGAAAAGGAAATGGATTCCTTTGTACCCAACCTCCAAGCCAGTTATCTAATATAGCTGAGAGACCACAATAAAACCTTTCTTGTTAGACTGAGTAGAATTTTTTTCTTTTTAGGAAAGCCTGGTTCTTCAGTCCTAATACTTCCTCCTTTTTTATTATCTTTTGTTATGGGTTGAAATATTGATGACCTATCTATGGTAGTGTCAGTTATGGAAGAGATGATGCAGAATTCAATAGCAGTGAATGAAAACCAGAGGCTTCATTCCCACTGATGAGCACTGCGGGCTTGCAGGTCTTTGCTCAGTGGTTAGACACGTGCTGTGCAGGTGGTTTTCATTCCTAGAGAAGCCTGGTGTAAATTCACCTGCTTATTCATCAGTGCATAGCAGTCAAATCTGAAGCTTTCCTAAAACCAGCACATGTTATTGTAGATTTCCATACAGCAGTTAAACCATTTCTAATCTGAATAATAATACAAAAACTGGTTTTAATGGCTAAGATCAAAGTTTATGTTTCTATAATAAATTACAATCATATGTAGTGAGGAATACTACATTTTGACTGTTATGAGCATCCTTTTAATGTATTTGTGTGAGACATACAGTGATTTTCTATTTACAGGTAGATAGGACTGGAAAATGATCTGAAGATACGTAGCAGCCCTGACCCCCAGAAGGACAGCATTTTATTGTACCTGACAGGTTTTGAAAAATCTCTTCTTAAAGACCCTCTGCAATGGAGATCTCTGTTCTGGGTATGACTTGGCTCACTCTGTGCAGGTGCGTTCTCTAGGTGCACATTTTAAGACCCTGGTATTTTACGGACCAGCCTGTTTGGAGAACCTGCAAAGACAATCTGTCACAATGCTTAACTAAAGATTTCTTTGTGTAGAGTTAAATATTGCATGTTTACATTACGAAGCAGGTATGATGAAATAGGATATCTTATGTGAACCATGCAGCTGACTGTACTGAGTATTCACAGACTTCTGTACCTGCTCAGTACTGTAATGTTAAACACACATGGAATTTTCATTTTCTGCTTTCCCTTTAATATTTATGTCTGTGCCGAACTCCTGTCAACAGTTATTTAAAAGTTGTCTTTATTTACTTATTTCTTCATTAAAAATCATACAACCATAGAACGTTTGTCTCTACATACCCTAAAATGCGAGTTGAAGAGAACGCTGATGTTGATTTGATGCTGGAGTACCTGCTACGGGAACTCTCACCAGCACTATTCTGGCACATTCTTTCTGAATCTCATTCTAGTAACTATTTTTGCCAACTAAATATAGTTGACAAACTTCAGCCTGTATGCATAATCTGAATTTATAAAGATTAAATAAAAATTCCACAGCAGCGGTGTGGACATTGCTTCAACAGAGAGCTGGGCCTTCGCCGAACACCCCACAGCACACCGGGCATTCACAGGGCAGCACGGCTCTTTCCACACAGGGAATCGTTCACCAGTTTCTAGTGCTCGGGAAGCTCTACCTCACCAGCGAGGCTTTTGTGGTATCTATGTATAGTGCATCTGTAGAATACTTTTTTTTAAATTTGCTTTAGCTTAACCAAAATTTGTAGAATTCCATCACCACTATGTTGCTTTTAAATCTATATTAAATATATTTTATATTTATATACATAAAGATCACACAAGATGTAACTGGCCTTACTTGCAATGACCCATGAAAAAACACCAATCAACCCAACGAGCTGTGAGTCAATATTGCCTTTAAATGCATTCCAGCAGAGCATTTTATAAAAGTTTAATATAAAGCACTAAAGCATACTATTTCCTAAATGACACTAATGACCTATAGTAAAAGACAAATTTCTTCCCAGGTGAAAATCAGGCCTCTCTTGCACAGTATTAAAACAAAACATTTGTGTACATTACATTGCTGAAACTGAGGTACTTCTAATAACAGGCATAATTTCAGAACTGTACTATGTCCTAAATTATGTTCTAATGTCATCAATAATCTCATTTCCCATTGAAAATAATCAAATCAAGTGCTGCGATCATCTTAGGTACTGACTTGGAGGTAATGTGAACACCTGCTAAGATGGAAAATAGAAATAAAAGACATCCAGTAGGAAAAAAAAAAATCCACAAAACACTAAGATTAATTCAGCAAAATTCGATTTAAATTTAGTTAAGCTAAACTAAACATAAAACCTGGGAAATGCCAGTGCAGAAAGATACTGAAAGTCAGAGCTAACAGCATGTACCTGACATCATGGGTCAAGTAAAAACTTCATTATGAGCTTGGTTTACACAGTTCATGAAGTATCACAGCACAGAGCAGAATGGTGTCAAGAATTTTTATCCCAGTGTGAGTCATAACCTGCACCTGCTGAAACTCTGGGCTTGGATTCACCTTCTTTGACAGAACTCTCTAAAAACTAGGTGCTCAAACCCTTTCCAAAGTCTCCAGAAGGCTCTTTAAAGGGGAATTCATCCCACCTGCCTTACACATCTCAGGTGAGATGAATTGCCCTCTGTATCTTCCCTTTTCTTTCCATTACTTATAAAGGAAACTTATCTAACGTCCTAAGATAGGCATTGAACGGGTCTTCTGTTGATCCTTACTTCTAACTTTGGCAGAGTAAGAGTAGTTGACACTGAAGTGCAAACTAAAGCAGATTTCCCTGCAGAGAAACTGCCAGAGTATGATTTTTTTTTTTTTTCATGAATCTGCTTATCTTTTTTCACCCTCTTGAAAATAAAAGTATTTAGAGATACAATTTGAGGAAAGAATTGGCAACAACAGGTTCCATGGTTCCTGCCTTCTGTAAGTAAGCTTCAGTCAAGGACCGTGTGGGCTGAACAGGGTTTTTTTCCTGGCGTTGGAGGTCCTAGCTGACATGGTAATGGTACCAGAAGAGTGCTGTCTTGCCTGGGCTTTCACTAAGCGAGGAGGTGGAAGAGATGGCCGGCACAGTCTGGGTACCCTTGTACGATGGGAAAAATAGGACAGCAGAACTGCTAAGAGTAATGGAGATAGAAAAGGAGCCAGTAAAGCTGATTTTGGCTCAGTTAACCATTCAAAAGTCACCAAGTGACAGAATAAAGATTGACTGAAATTTTAGTTCATATTTATTTCCTTCTGGAGCTATAAATATTTAATTCCACCATCAAATGCCATATAATCCACAGATCTAACTCTGGTTTAGTGCTCTCTATTCTCAAAATGGGCCTGAGATCCACCCTGTCACGGCTGAAGAGGGGCTTGCTTCTCAAGCAGGACATTACTTAGTTCAGGAGTATGATAATTAAAAAAGGAGTAATTTTAAATTAAGGATGTCAGAAGACACAAAGCAACTGAAGCCGAAGCTCCTTCTGTTTCAACAGGGTAGTGATAATTAGGATTCACTACCTGGAAAAGGTACACATTTACCACAGAGCCTCACAGGACCTTTCATTTTGTCTCCCTTCCTTAACCAATACGTAGCTATCAAAAGATGACAAAATAGTGGTTGGAATTGAATTTGACCACCACTTTAATTCTGAAGTTTTCCAACCTTTCAAGTTTAGTACTGTTTAGAAGTATTCTTTTAATGGGAATTTTACACATAAATCAGTATTTCCAGATGAGACACATACCTAGGTTTTTAGGAAAACATTACTTTCAAACCTGAGGAAAAATTCTGTGCTCAAAAGTTTTTCCTCAAAATATCAGTTGCTGTAATAAAAGTTGGGGGGTTTTCCCATTCAAATAATACATTGCATGTGTCTATGAAGTATTCTGGCTATGGCATTACTACTGATATGGGTAAGATTTGTCCGAAGGGCTGACATATCGGGCACAAAGCAAGAACTTTCATTGCCAAATGCATGAGGAATTGTAACATGAGCTGTTACGGATGCACAGATAACCAACTCCAACAGAAGTTAAAGCTCAGGTTTATTCTTCAGTGAGAGTTGGTTAGAAGTCCAGTAACTTTTTCTAAAACCAAAGACACGATGGTGTAAGAGTAATTAGCACAGCACAGACAAATTAAGAACCCTTGAGATATAAAGCGATGGCTCCAAACGCACGTATCCCTCCCCTACAAGCCGAGGGCTCTTCTCCCCCTCAGGAGTGACCTCGGTGGGTGCCCAAACTGAGGGGGAGTCGCTGACCACAGACCCGCTGCTCCCAAGAGGACCGATCCCAAAATGTCCGCCAGCGAGACCCCGGTTATGCCCCTGTCGAATCTGACTGGGGTCATTAATCCCTGTTGGCCAGGACAGTCACCTCAGGGTACCTGCTACGGTACCACCAAACATAAGAGCAGTCTTATGATAGTGTGGTTTTGTTTTCTGATCTAAAGCTTTTTGTGATGTACACGTTAAGTAATACTGACCTGTACAAAACGTTTGATATTTTTATATAAGTTTGAGGTACATAGTATGACAAAGTGAAACCACTTAAATGTTTTTGGGAAAACTGACATTCTTTACTCCCACCAAGGCAGTGGAAGGTTCTCAGTATTTCACTTGTGAAGCTGAAGTCTGAAGGACTGGTACAAAGGAAAAAAAAAATCTTATTTCCTTTAGTTTTAAATGAAACTGATATACTATGTGTGGTGGGTTGACCATGGCTGGACATCAGGTGCCCACCAAAGCCGTTCTATCACTCCCCCCCCTCTTTGCTGGACAGGGGCGAGGAAAAAAAATATAACAAAGGGCTTGCGGGTCGAGATAAGGACAGGAGAGATCATTCACTAATCACCGTCACGGGCAAAAACAGACTCGGCTTGGGGAAATTAACTCAATTTATTACAAATCAAAACAGAGTAGGGTAATGAGAAATAAAACCA
>JANZLQ010000013.1:2653113-2666880 GCA_026212715.1 Elanus axillaris | reverse complement strand
CCCCCCCCCCCCCCCCCGCTCTTCCCACTTTCTCTGCTTCGGTTTTTTTTTTCTTCTTAGATTAAATCATTGCTCAGATAGATTCCATCATACATTATGTAGATACAAAATATTTTTTATTCTGGTAAATGAGGCTGAATCGAAAGACTGCCTTGTAAACAGACGTTTAAATAGATTGCAATTTGTTTCCCCCTTCCCCTAAACTTTCAGTGGCTTTAACGCGTACTCGTGAAAACTAGTTCCCTCAATAGCTTTTTTTTTTTCCCCTGGAAATGGGGGATGCTCCATCTAGAGGACTAACTGAGCACTGTTGAAACTTATCACAGGTAGCATCCCTTTAAGAAGTGTCCAGAAAAAAATATCCTTATTGTAGCAAAAAAAAAAGGAAGAAGGGAGGAAAGAAAGCAAAAGGCAGCTTTCAATTTCTACAGAGCATGTAGAAGTTGGAGCAATAATTATAAGCATTATAATGCATCCTGAGAATTTATTCTCTTCTCAAGCAATACAGCTATTGAGATAGTCCATTGTTGCCATGGTAATAATATGTCATAAATTTCTGTCAACTACCTAAAATAGCTGCAGATGACAAGGTAATCGGGTTTGGGTTTGGTTGTGGGGTGGTTTTTTTGGTTTTTTTTTTTTTCCCCTCATGGGTTTTATAGCTTTTTAATTTTCAAGAGGAATAAATCTATCTTTACTTTGTAATTTGTAAGCACCTCTGTTGAAATTCGATGAATAAACCGATGTTTCTTATATTTTCTCACAGGGAAATGTTTGCCATGTTGTATAAAATCTCTTCTCGAAATACCTTACAATGTACAGAGGTTTCTGCCTCCACCGATAGATACTTCTTTCCTCTAATTTGTACTCTAAACATTCACACGCTCCTGAGGCTGGAAGCGTGCGCTGTGGTGTTGTGACATGTCTATGGATCTTCGCCATTGCTCCTGTCATTCTTTATACCATGATTTTCAGCATGGTCAAACACTCAATGCCCTGCTGAAAGAAAAATACAATAGTAAATTTGGAAATGCTAAAGAAAAGGCTGATTGTCAACCCAGAAAGGGTTCTGTGCCTGCAGGAAAGGGGAATTAAGGGAAAGTCTGTGGCTTCACCTCCAATGTCACCTACTCGCCAAGGTGCTCCACTCGGCAGCGTGAGTGAAAGCTGCCGTCCAGGACTGAAAGGTGAAACAGATCTGACAAGTCGTGCTGGAAACCATGTCAGGAAATTAGGGAATGCAGAATTTGTATCACTAAAAAGGCAGCAACAGCTTATTATTCTTTGGGAAAGCGTTAACATTTTATAGAAACAGCCCCACAAGCGATCATACTTTAAACCATAGGTAAATTCTTGGGGGTGGGGATTTCAGGTTGAAAAGCAGCTTCTTTCTTTTTTTATTTTTTTTTCTTTTTCTCCACCCCCCCCTTCCCCCCCCCCCCCCCCCTTTAACCTTTCTTGCATACATTTGCCCTTTGTGCAACAAATCAATCACAGCCATTTCTTTACTGGGCACGGTCTCTATATGATATCAAACAGCAAGACTATGTCATCTACGTGCAGCTCTGATAGATGTATATTAAACCTGGCAGTGCAACCAGCTTATCAGAAACTTGTGCGGTTTTTTTTTTTGTGATGTAATGTAGTCTAAAATACCTACTATCATTAACATTCTACTCGAGCCTCCCATACATAATGCCGCAGACTCTATAGCTACCAAAGCCAAAGACATAAACAGGCTTTAGTGTCCTGAGAAAAAAACTCATTTGGGAGTTGACAACCCCATTCATTGATATAGTCAGCTTTGTTTGCTGAGCGTGAGAGGGTAGTTGCAGAACAGAAAAGACTATATTCAACATTCATGAGCTGGGGCATGTTTTACAAATGACTCAGAAAATACATATTTTGCCTATAGATGAGGCAATTGAAAGGAATTTTAATATAAACATAGCTAAATTTCTAAGAAAACGAGTACAATTAAGGGAACATATGTGAAATGTGCTGAAAAAAAGAGAAAGCAAAAATAGAAAATTTAGGATAAAGTCCTTTATATTACTTTTCCCCTTTCCTTTCCTCCTCACCTTTTTCTTTTTTTTTTTTTCTTTTTTTTACTTTTTAAAATCTGTGGAAGAAAAGTCCAAAATTTTCACTGGAACAGACAGGGCAAAAAGGCATATAAACCTTTATTTTAATTTTTCTTATTTTCAGGCTTCCAAAATGTTTAAGCAATAAATAGCAGGTGGAGATTCACAGAATGTGACGACAAAAGAAAGAGAACGGTTTAGCTGGTGTCAATTACGTCCAGTCTAGAAAGACTTTAGCAGTTGAAATTTCATATTATATATCAAAATATCTATAACCCTGTACATAGATCCAACACAAACACCCCAAAACTGGGTGTGAGACAAAAGAAAGACACAGGCCCATTGATTCAGCCAAGGCTTACGTCTAAAACAGAAACCATGAAGCAGTATTTCCTGAAATGGGAACGTTGGTATGGAATTCTTGTGTCCTGACTTGTACATAGTGTTATAAAGAATATACAAGAGATATAAGAAAAGCCAAGCTTCTTCCTGATATATTTGTTGCTTTTCAGACTAACGGTGGAAAAGATGTTGAAAGGGGACAAGACTATTTATAAAAACCAAACTTATCCAGTTTTGATGCTCAAATATATCGTAATCTGCATACCATACAAAAAAAATGATACCTAGGTACTTTCTTCCATTTGGCTAATAGCTAAATATCTCCTTTTTGTGCTTTTTGTAGTTGAAAACGGTGTGTTATCAACTTAAACAAGCTGGCCAAGGCTTCTCTAATGTCAGGAACCCTGAAGCTTTTCCCCTTTGCCTGGCTGTCCACCGAGAGGAGTGTTGGCAGCAGATGGGAGCTAAACACGCTTGGGATGAAAAATCAAGTTATAGCATCGATACATGGAGGGTTTTTCAAGAAAAAGCAATTTTGCTTAACTTGTGGCGATGTGTTAGAAGAGGGACTAATGACTCGCAGTCACAAGGTATTTACTAGCTAAAATGACATTGTAGTCATTTTCATGATTTTTAGATCAGGGATTTCATTTTATACATTCATTTAAGCTCACTGCTCTATTTTCAACGATATCTGAATGGAAAGTCCACCCAGGACAACTTCCAAACATAACCAGGAGTTCTCTACAGAGAAAAGAAACTGCAGAAATACCTCTTTGGGAACAATTATCACAGGCACTGCTGCAGCTTTAGTGGTTAAGTATCTTTCATAACAGTTCTTCCACATGAGAACAGTATTTTTTTTTCCATGAAACCAAGTTACAGTTCCTTTTTTCTTTTCTTTTTTCTTTTTCACGTGTATTCGGTTGCCATAACATATGTCAATGGTATGGTACTCTTTCCAAATGCAATAGAATATAACTTAACGTAATTTATCTTCTTGGAAAGTTTCAGACTCCTACTTCTGCTTCCTGACGCTGAAGAGCTCGGCAATCTGTTGTCATCTGCTTAGAAATCCAACTTCTTCATTTTGTTGAGACTGAGACCACAGAAAGACCATTCCAGGAAAACCCCCTTTGTCCTAAGGAAAAAGGTTAGAATACAAAGCAGAACTTCTGGCCTTGAGTTAGTCTGCCCTGAGGAAATTTGCCTTTGATTTCCTTTGAGGCTACAGTAATTTCTTCTTATGCAAAGGAGTTTCTTGTCTGTGTACCTATCAAATTTCTTGAAATCGGCCCAAGGCTTTTTCTTAATGTTGTTTCTCTCAACAACTCTTGAGTGTGGAGTCAAGAGGGGAGGCAAGTCTCACCATACCCACTACAAGAACCTTAGTTACCTGAGAACATCCTTTTTGAAGACAAAGTGCCCTCAAAGTTAGTTCTGAGCAGGGCTTTGAGAATTGCCCTGAATTCCTTCCGTGGGTACTCTTGGACCCTGATTTACGAGAAGAAATGGCCTGTCTTGAGTTGCCGGATGGATTCCCCTTTTCCCACGTAGAGCACTGGCTCCCTGGTGCACGGATAGCTGAACTGTGACTTGGTGTCTGAGCTGTCCCGCTGTGTAGCATTGAAAAACGAACTGATTGCAGTTTGCTGTACTATCCAGAATTTGCCAAGCTATGGTGCTTCCACTTGTCAGTCTGAACTTCTGGTCGCTTGGGGGTCTGACGGTCAGCGACTCAGAATATCGGTTTCAGTGGCTGAAGTGCCACCCAAGACCAAAGTGTGAAATGCTAAAGCAGTTTTACTATGTACGGAGGCAAAGAGGCCTCTTCAGCCCCCTCCGTGTCATTGTGGCCATAACTTATTTCACCCCGAGTCTGGTACTGTGCTACCTTTAAAAATAAAAAAGTTTAATGTAATTGAAACAATGGCAATCCATTGGAGAATCCGCAGAAAATCTTTAATGTGTGGAACACCCTATATTCATTTTTAAGTAAAGGCAGTAATGTTTGTAAAAATGACATTATTATTATTGATTAGCTGAAATGAATGGCAGATATCAATGAAATCCATTATTAGGAAAACGCCAGTTGGGCTGGCTTGCCGTCTTTAAACTGCCCCTCAGCACAACTTGTAATCAGGATGCAGTAATAAGGGACAAGACAAACCAAACAATCAATCGATTGCAATATTGGGAAAAAAAAAAAAGAGAGAAAAAAAAAAGGAGTCAAACTAATAAACCCAAATGCTTCCTTGTTTACTTCCTGGGTGAGTGATGTAATCCATAAAAAGTATTTCTATAAGCCTCCCTCAGAATTTCTAGATTAAATCAGAGCAGAGATTTATCTCACCCCGTCTTGCCAGGTTCTTATCCTGTATTCTGCCCTTATTCTCACCAAGCAGGAATCTCATTCACCTTGTTCCAGGACCACAATATTTCCTTTCAGGGTGCGTGAGCTATCAGAAAAGAACGGTAGTATAATTTTTAGCAGATATGAAGGATTTCTGCGACAAAGAGGGAAATTTGACTTAAGTCAGTAAAAGCTTTGATACTTAAAGAAAGCTTTCAGAAATGCTTGCTCATTCAGATTTTAACAGGCTAGTAATAATAACCCTGACGATATTCTTCATCTTTCCTTCTTTAGAAGATCTAAATATGTTTTAAGAAGGTCTGAATACTATTTTCTTGAGAAAACAGACATACTTAGGCATAAATGCCCTGTCTGGTCGAGGGTTTATCTCTGACCGAGGGATCCTAATTTGTGACATATATTGACTATCTCCTAGCTGCACATACAAAGGATGAAAACCTGGCTCCACTGCAATCACTAATTCAATGAGCCTGGAGTTTTCCCCTCCACACCTCAACATGCTATCAGTCATCGTAACCATACAATCAGATTTTTTTTTCCACTCATGGGATCAGGAGAAATATTGCCAACCTTCTCAAGAGGTTGCTGTCAAAACGGACAGCTAATCTGCAATGGATTTCCTAAGAATTCTACCTGCAGGTAGTTCCTGTTCATGATATTGTTGGTTTATGAAAACAAAACTTTCTCTTCCTTAGGTTACAGCTTTGTAAAATACTGTGTGACACAGGTGTGGAAAAAACCCCAAAATGTGGCATTTTCTGGATAAATTCTAGTAGAAGATTTATTCTACAAATTAGGTTTCGATATACGTTTTGATTTTTTTTCCCCCCTCTGCTTTAGTGTATTTCTAGGCTAATTAGCCTGTTTTCCACACAGGAAAATTTGCATATTCACAATACTTAGGCCATGCATATGAATGTGTTGCAATCCTTCCTCAGTGGCTATACCTGTAGCAGTAATACATAAGAAGTGAAACTGTTTGTTTTTCAGTCCCAGATACCCAAACACTTGGCACTGCATGAATCATTAAAACTAATGGAGTCCTGAAATATTGCCAGACTCTTCCTTTCGTTGTTTAGGGCTTGTTTCTGCTCACAGTGATTTCAGTTGGACTTTTGCCATTAACTTCAAAGTAGAAGTAGGTCCTTAGAATTATCTCATTTTTCCTGACGTTTCCATAGCAGATCAGTTTGCAAATTGAACCATGTCATCTTTTTATTTTTGTGTTGTCCATTTCTTCAAGTTTAATTATTGAACCAGATTGTTGAATTCTGTGTTTATGTTCATGATGGGTTTTGTTGTTTTCTCTGGCTCAGTTTAACGGCTAATTCTCTTCAGTGTCATAGCTTTCCTGTCAAAATAGCTCAGGTACGTCAAACACTTAGTTTCTTCTCCCGAGTCATCTATGTATCGGTCATCTACTACGCACAGGTCAACTACCTTAGCTCCTACCATGCACGTACGTTTCTACAGCTGGGGAAATTTCAAATGTTTACTGAATGAACCATGGCTAAAACTGTCTAGTAATGCTAAACAAGGATCTAATGTGCTTCTTGGCCATTTTCTCATGTAGTCACAGGGGACGCTCAAAGACTCTTGGCGTATCAGTTGAGCAACTTTCTTACGTCTTTGAGCAAAAGAATATAGACGGTGCTTAATGTCACATGTGCTGTAAAAAGACCGTAGTTTGGACACTGGACGTTTGGACACTGTACATTTGGACAATGACAACCGACATTCTGTAGTTACACTGCCCAATCGTATTTCACTATCTCAGAATATAGTTTTAGTAGGTTTTCCTGCAGTTCAGTATAAAGACTAGAAAATATGTAACTTCCAGTTTAATTACTTTACCGTCTTAATGGTGCCCCAAAATCTGAACAATATGGTATCGTTACATTAACTTTGTAAAGGATCATAGAATTTTAGTGCGGAATCAATTTAATTTTATCATTCAGGATCCTTAATGAGCATTAAATGGGGGTGAAAAAGATGATAAGATAAACTTTGAATTAGGCTTTCTTCTATTTGGGTTTCAGAAAGAGCTCTCAAATGATATCAGATTCACCACTTCTGTTGCACCTCTAAGGCAGCAATACTTGGCATTTCAGACCCAAGTGCCTTTTCTCTGGACATAATTGCATTCTGTCACCCGCCTAAACTATTCCGTATTGCCTTTGTGAACAATCATTAATGAACCTGTAGTTTATATATGGCTATGCCGGTGTTACCATGCCAGGACATTACAGCATTAAGAGAAAGGAACACATGACCAAAAAAAAAAGTTTCTTACAGAGTAGAGAAAGGAATGATGAAAAATGAAACAGAATAATGGGTGTGGCATTGAAGAAGATGCTTTTCAAGGTCATTTAAGTAACGTTGCTGTATTTCTCACCACAGTATGAGCAGAAAAGAAAGAAATGCATATTATTGCCTTGACTAGTTTCACTCCGTTCTATGGTGCTTTTCATATGAAGCACGTAACTAGCTTTTGTTTCTAACTTATTTATTAAATGATGTAGATCAATAGGTTGCTATCTCCCTCGGAGTCTTCAGCTGTCTGCAGTTTATGTCATCTATTATCACTCAATCACATTGCTTTCACAGAATGAAAGACTGCATCTTTTGCTTTGTAATTTTTCCTATTTAACTTTTCAATAAACACTGAATGGAGAGGTAGTAGCTGTCTCACTTCTGTTCTACTCGGCATGAGCAAGTACTATATTTTTTCGCAAGTTACTGCTCACAGCCTTCCGTAACAAGCAAACTCAACGGCAAGTATCAACTGACTTCAGGGATCTAGAATGAAGAATTGCAACACAAAAAGTGGGGTTTGTGTCAATGCTGCGCCTTTCAATGGGAACAGAGTTAGATCATTTTTCCTTTCAAAATCCAAGTTGTAAGATTTAAACACAGGCTATGTTGTGTATGGGATAGATGTACAGCGTGGCCTTGAAGATTAAGGGTTATATTTCTTGGTGAAATTCTGACTGGCGCGCTGTGGGTCTCAAGAGAAATTGTCAGGTTTTTACTCTCTATAAGAAGAAAGTTAGAACTCTGAAGAAAATAAGTCATCCTTCTTTGGAATATGTTGTAAAGACCCCCCTCTCCTTGAAGCTCGGAACAAGAACAGCATCTTTAAACAAGTTGTATATCTCAAACGAAACAAACCTTGTTCTTTCTTGAACCAGGGGAGGAGTAACTGCTAGGCTTAGAGGAAAATCAGTGAGAAACCTTTGAATGAATTGCTAAAAAAAATACCCTAATGTGAAAAACATACTGGTGTTTTAGTATAATTTAAGCATTCCGCAGAGCGTCATCTTGGACAAACTTCCAATGAGATGTTCACAAGAGAAGCAAAAGGTTTAGGTTTGTTTTCATGCCACCCCTCATGAGACTACAGTAGGAATTCGGAGAGCTGTGATGCCAGGACAGACAGGCTCTAAAGTCTCCCTTGGGTACATTATTTTTAATTTCTTGTCATACAGTCCTATGGAGCCTTGGCTTTCCCCAGGACTTGGCTCCTCGTTCAGGCCCAGGGAGATGAGATTTCCTCTGATCCAGGCTCCAGGCACGGCTCAGGGATCCTCCGCTTCCTACAGCGTAAAGCCCTGAGAAGCCAAGGCTCCCAGCGTCCCTGCGGAAGACAAGGCAGCCGAGGAGCTGGCACACCATTTGGAGACATTAACGGCTTTAATGAGGTCATTCATACAAATTTCCACAGTTCAGCAAATGTTCACACTTGCAGTAGTTCGTATCGTTCCAAATTCTGCTTCCTTTTCTGAGAGGGAGCTCGCTATTTTGAGTCTATTCTTTTTTAAAGTGCAAGTTTCCAGCTATTGCAAAATATTCTTCGCCAAGACGGTGATCTTTTTTCTTGCTGCTCTCAAGCTAGCAGTAACATTGCTGTCTGTTTCAGGACATTCTTAAGTGATATAGTTCTCAGACGATATCAAACTTTCTGGAAAATCACAGTGCTCAGAATAAAGGGTTTAACATCATTTCACAAAATTAGATCCTATTTCATAATGATTATTTTAAGAGAGATTTCACAAAGTTCAGGAGTTTTACCTAAAGTGAACAAGTACAGAGGTACATGAACTTTACTGAAGAAAGGAAAAAGGAAACCAAATCCATGTTCCATTATTCACTCTTCTTTGCCTTAAGGTTTTTATACATCGTAATCAATTCACTTCTCTGTCTTCTTTCGATAAGATAAATAGATTGAACCCTTTAATGCTCTTACTGTCAGACATCTTCTCCAATCCTAAATAATAGATATGGCTTATTCTGCAAACTTTTCTCTAATTTTTCAACATTTTAAAATGGAGACACTGAATGTAACACGTGTATTCCATCCAGAAGCAACATCATCTTTGTGTTCCTACTTCCCACCTATGTATCCACACAATAACTTGGCTTTTTGCTCATTCCCTATAATGTTGCCGCTGTAACGCAGGCTACAGGCTCCCAATCTTCATGCTTTGGCGTAGACCTTCACCGATGGCTATATTAAAGCACACTTTTCATGTTCTCAGCTTACTGAGTGAACTGTATTGCCCTATATGTTTGTGTACAGAAGGCAGCAGAAGTTTTGATAGCTCAGGAGGGACAGGGTCTATAGAGAGCAGATCAGAGCGTTTATATTGCTAATCGAACTACTTTTGAGATTTCTCTTCCCCTTTACTGGAAGGGGAGGAAATAGCAGGAAACTTTTGTCCAGCGTGGACGTCTTTCCTTGAAATGTTGGGTGGAGTGACTTTCAAACTAGTAAGGGCAAACGTCTGTGAAGTGAGGGGGACGTCACGGCTGGCTTTGGAGGCAAGCTGTGGATGAAGCTGTTGGGAGTGCAAGGAGCAAAGTAGACGTAGATGGACCTTTAGACGCGGTAGGAGGCATGCGGATCCTGGGAAAGGTAAGATTAAATCAGCATTCTTCCTTTGCTGCATTTCAGTTAGTATTTGCCTGCTATCGTAGTAAAGTTTTATAATATAAAGACAAAAAGATTGTCCCTTAGATCGGGATAACTTCGTGTGATAAACTGACTACGTATAATTTTAGGAATCATGGAAATAAATTTAGTGCACTCTTCTGCAATTTCACTACAGGAATATGGTGCTTCTTTTCAATCAGTGCAGGCAAATGTTTAAGGAGTAGCTTATAATAGTCTTTCTTTGCATTCTCCAGTGTAAAATATATCTGAAAATTCAGAACCAGGCTATATTGCCATGCGGATGATAAACAATGCTATAGAAACAGATGTATGATTTAAGACAATATAAAACATAAATTGCACCACTTTACGTTCACTAAATGTCCTTGGGATCAATAAACTCATTTGTGATCTTCCTGAAAAGCTGTGGCTTCATTTCTTACAAAGAAGTAATGAAAATTCTGTATTCATACAGATAAGGGCTTCTTATCATTTTTTTTCCCCGTGTTAATCTGGCGTCCGCTAACAAGAGAAAAATATCTGTTTAAATGAAACACACATTTCTGTAAATTATGCAGGGTAACTGGATAAAATATTGCTAGTGATACGTCTTTTCCATGTAGCTTTCCAGAAAAAAAAGAAAAAAAAATCAAATAAAAACCAAGATGAAAAGTTCAAACTGGATATTTATAAATATAATTGCAATTAAACTTTGCTGCCACCAAAACTGATAACATTATTTGAAGGAGGTGAAACTCTTTTCTTCCCCATCCTTTGATGATATTGCCAGGGAATCAGCTCCCAGGGTCGAAAAAGCAGGGTGGAATAGGCCTGGTTGTTCCTGGTCTTTACTCCTACAAATGCCTGGGACTATTCTTGTACTTAACAGGAATGAAGACAGAGAGAATTCCTTGGCACTTCTTGCTCTTCCCTGGTTGGCAACGGAGAAGGAAGGGGCTTTATTGACCGGTAGGCTCAGCTGGGCTGCCCCTGTTATATTTGCTATATTGCTCCCTGCTATATAGCATATTTTTGTCGAAACTCATTTTTCCTACTATCTTGAGTCTGCAAAGTCAGGCTGGAATTTCTTTACAGGTAAGTGTTGTTTTCCTTCTTTTTTATTTTCCTCATATCAACACAGGGATTCGTCTTCAGGTGAAAAAGGAGCGAGAAAAGAATTTTTAAAATACATGTATTTGTTTATGAGTTATTTGTCACTTTTCATAGCGAGTGCTGAATAGAAGAACCAAGCTGCCACAGCAAACATGGTTCCTAGGAAATGTCTGATTAACTGTACTCATCCGGAGGAAGGAACGGAGATTGTAACGGCAGAGATTGAGGTACTCTTTGTATGTCCTCACACTGCGGCCGGTGGCTAGGTACGCAGAAGGACTACGAAGTAACTTGAATCCAGCCATGCGAGGCTAAAGATAACCAAATCTGCATGTTGATTATTTTATAAAGATGCCATTTAACACCACAGATAAATAACAAGAATGGTTGTTATGAGCCATAACAGAAAGCATGGGCCTCTCTGATCCTCAAAGTTAAATATTAGTAGCCAGACATTTCTCTTAATAATAAAATTATGTCTGTGCTTCATTGTCTTGCAAATTTTGATCAATATCATTGCTAATTTGTCTGACTTACTTAAGTGTAGTCTGCAGTAACAGATGATTATTTAATACATAATTAAGATTGTACTATCTGCTTGAAAGAGTTACAAATGAATGCATGAGGAAAATCCTAACCCATTAAGTAACTAAATAGGTAAATATTTTTTAGATACAAGTAAAAAAAAGATATTAAATACAATAAAAGTGGAGAAGCTGCGAAAGAACTGGTATTCAGGGCTTGTATACAGTTTTCTCAAATCTCCTCTTTAACCACTACTTAGCCCCATGGAAAACAGGTCTAATAATTTCCACCTGGGGAATATTTTTAGAAATCAGAGAAAGAAAACCATATAGAAAAGCGGAAGCATGATTCATCTATTCACCTGTTGTGGACACCTACTTTAAGATAAGGTGAATCATCCCCTTGGAATGTCATGTTTTTCCATTGACTATAAAGGGAGCCTGGACAGGACGCGTCTCACCTAAGAGTAGTCATCTCCAGAGCTGGTATTCCTGTACGGGCTGGTCATCCGAACACAGTCCGTACATCTCTGCAGTCAGTGGAAGTCTAGTTTTATGATAAAATCGTAAGATTGCTATGGAGATAAAATGACTGGGAATTCTAGCCTAGCAACAGCCACCATGATACACAAGCACTTCAAAAATGTACGCGTTACGGCCTGCTGATCACTGATGGATCTTGAGGCAAAGGGGTTTTTCATGCTGAAAATACAGTCTGTGTAGATCTTGTATAGCCCATGGATTTTCTTAATTTTATTTCCTCGTCAACCATTTCTTCACGAACACTTTTTTTCTTTTAGAAATGGTTTTATGGAAGATATTTCAATCCTTGGCCAATAAGAACCAGTAAAGGAAGTAGATTTACTACACGTACATAAACACGCACACGTTTTTGCATCCACACAATTAATTACACAGACGTGAATGCACTAATGCAGGGGATTTTATTGATTCTTTTTTTGTAATGGCTGTTACAAGTGCCTGGTATTTAGCTGTGCGAGGGAACAAAGGAATCTGAACATCTTCATTAGCTCTGCCCTGCACAACATGACTGTCTACAGGGGCAGGGCAAGTACGCTGGACAACGTGCCTCACCGTCTTGGTCTTCCAGTCCTCTAATAAAGGGCTTGTACCCACGCACTCGCCCTGCCAGGATGGTTGGTTCGCCTTCCAAAAGGCATTAATACGTGCGGAAGTACGGCGCGCAGCCAGGTCCCATCCCAAACGCAGGCGGGACGTGGTGCAGACGCAGCAGATGGGTCTGAAAGTTGGACCCGTCCTTTGGGTGGAAACTGCCCAAGGAGGGGGCAAGGAATTGCAGGAGGGCCCGGGAGGCTGAGGAGGTCCCTCTTCCTCACGGACATCAGAGCTGCACTTCATATGCTGTTTTAGCACTTGACTGACTCTATTTTTTATGTTTCTGTGTTTCTTCTGTAGCCTCTTCGCTGATCTCAGCACTTTCTGAAGGCCATTGTAGCACATCGAACAGGGAAGGAAAAACGTAGCCATTTAAGAACGTTATTATTATATTAGCTTCTAATTTCTAAAGAGTGATGATACTCTTGTGATTCATTTTATCTGAATGATGTGTCTGGTATTTTCTGTTGATGGGCTTTTTGCTCTTCCCCCCCCCCCCCAAGTAACCAGCACTTTTTTGTTAAAAGCTAATCCTGAACAGAAATTTAAATGTTGAAAGCCACATACAAAATACAGAAATTCCTTCTTCAAAACCCCTCTTTACATTATTTTCTGCATGTACAAGCTTTCCCGTGTTCCCTCACAATCAAGAAACAAGAATAATAATTAGTCCTATGAATATTCATGGACATTCCTCTGTTATTCTAACAGAATTTTCATGGAACATCTATTCATTGTACCATGAAGAAACTGAAACCATGAAAAATGAGAAAGCTTGTAATGTTGATAAAAACAAAGAAATGATAATATGCACGAATATGAGCAAAACTCTTTGAATGGCATTTATTTTCCATCTAAAAGCTGTGAATTTAAAGTGCTTTGTAGTAAAGATTTCTGGATGGACACTTCATGCAAACCTTCATTAAATTGAAGAATTAGTTTTAAGTGCTTATCGGTTTATTTATATTAAATGGATTATTCTACTCTTCTGTTTGGCTTTAATGCTCCAGAAGTTCTCCATTCACAACAATTAAAGCTGTCTTACCCATGAAACCATATAGTCAAGATATGAACAAGTACAGAAAAGCAATATTGATGCTGAAACGTCACCAGTTATAAGCTGGGAAATGCCAAAATAAAGGCTAGTGGTACAACAGCAATTTCTCACGTATCTAGACACCTAATCATACTGTGTTTAAGTATAAAAGGATCAGGGGAAGGGAAGGGAAGGGAAGGGAAGGGAAGGGAAGGGAAGGGAAG
>JANZLQ010000013.1:2605329-2653013 GCA_026212715.1 Elanus axillaris | reverse complement strand
AAGGGAAGGGAAGGGAAGGGAAGGGAAGGGGAAGGGAAGGGAAGGGAAGGGAAGGGAAGGGGACGGGAAGGGAGGCCTTGACTCTTTTCAAGTCTGCCATCTGTAAGATTAGTTTTAACCTTGATAATTAGTAGTTAATGAAGGTCTTCATTTTAAAGCTTTATAAGAACTTTGACAAATTTTAGGCCCAGGCCATGAAGCTCCTTTGAAGATAAGAGCCAATTTTTCTTGAAGTGATTACTTATTCATCTGGAAGGCGTATTTTCCCACTTTCAACCCATAAGAAAAAGAGTCTTGTCAGGAATCCACCCCAGTTCCTATGGTAGGATCAGACACTGGATTTGGGCATGGAAGACAGCCTTCAGCATGGAAAGATGAATGTGGTTTGGGCAATGGTACCATCCAGGGGATAGCCTGGAGGGACTGTCAAGACTCATGTAAGAAGCTAGAACTTTCTGAATGATATTGTACACGCTCTGAGTTCCTGAAGCCTAGTGTCAGACTTCAGGCTCTTCGCACCTTCTTAACTTCTTTATACCTTACCTAGGTTGAGCCTTGTGTCTTTCTAGCTCAGAATGATACTCCAGATGACGATAATGATCTCCTCATCTGACTGTGGAGAAGGTAGAGGTAGCATCCTCTTTAAAGAGGGGAGAATTCTCATGGAATAAAGGTGGCACGCTTCAAGTTTTGAATGCTTCTGACTTTTTTGTAGTGGTCAAAACTCACCTACATATGGCATAAGCGTCAGCCCCGCAAGGGAAGACATGCAACTTGGAACATTTCCTGTAAAACGATGTGTTTCAACTTTTCACAATTTTAACATCAGTGTCGTAATATTTTGAAGCATTTTTTTATTGCAAATAATATCAGGGTTCAGTTATTAGATTAGATTAGATTAGATTAGATTAGATTAGATTAGATTAGACTATTAAGAAAGTTCTCATACCTGCAGATTTGGGGTTGAAACATAAACTGAAATTAATATAGGGACTTATGGTTGTTAAAGTCGGTAAACAACTTAGATACTACACTCCGGTACTGCAATAACCTTTTGGTACCTGATCCTTTAAAAAGAAAATCTAACCCCACCTAAGGTTTTAGCACAGAAAGAGAGGTCTTAAAAAAGCTAAATGAAGAGCAGTGGGATCACAGTGCAATGGTCACTGGAGAGAGAAGGATGTTTAAACAGCAATATGTTTAAAAACTCTTCTGTGCCCAGACATCTTTCTCTCTTCTCCTTCTGGACAGAGAACATACCTACTTCTTTCTTTCGATATCTCTGAAGAGGGCAAATGTTATTTTAAAATAAGACTTGTTGCAAAGCTTCTAAATGAAGCTTTTCTTTTACTCCTCTTGTACTCAGAAAGCTCTCATTTCCGTGTGTTCACCATCCCAAGGAGCCTTCATGCCATATCAACGTGTTTTAGTGTACAGTGCAAATGGCCAGTCTATAAGCTTCTCAAGTAATGGAAATTATTCCTTCCTTCAGATGGAAACCATGTCACTAGCAGTCATGGTTTTTGAATTTATGTATACGTATTAAAAAGTGTCTGTAGGTATTTATTTATATTACTTCTATATATATTCATAGAGCTAAAGAATGCTGACAATTATTTTGTATCTATATAATTTTCTAGTTTCAGAAAAAATACAAATATTCATAGTAGAAATTCCATCTATTGCTCACTAGTTTTTTTTAGGTTCCTTGGAAAATAGTAATCTTACACTTGAATTAATCTTTTCTCATTTTAACAAGAATATGTCCTTTTTTTCTATTTCAGTAAGTTCCCTATGACGTTTATTCTCTTTTCTTTTCTTAACTACTGCAGGTGAGTGTTGGACTTCCAGTAGACATTGTATGCTTCAATGCAAATGACATGGTTAGCAGAGCTGCTTCATAAATACCTCTGTGGTACCTTAGAGGCAACAGTGGGTGGTAATAATGACTTCTTTGTATGTCGTTAGACATCACTTACTCATCACTTTCTTTCGGTTTAGTGGTGACACACTCTCATGGCTTGCGGTACTCTAGAAAACAGGCATCTCCTGATGATTCACCTTTAATTGCTGAAGTTTCTCTATCCTTTCTTACTAACATGTCAAACTTTTCCTTTGGTCATGAAAGATAAATAATTCCATTTAAAAAGCCTATTGTATACTGAATTATTATATAAATAACCTTTTTTTTTTTTGGAAGGCAACCTTTGGAAACCCTTGGAAAGTACCTGTTGGTTTACTTACGCAGATGTGAGGAAATAAAAAGTAGGAGACATTCTTTTTTTTCTATTACATCATTCAGACTATGTAACCACAGCAAATGGTGGAAGAAAGATGATGCCATATATTTGTTTTACAAAAAAACCCACAGTTTTTGAATTGTATATAAATAGAATACTTGAGGATTTCCAAAAGTCTACCTCAGGTAGGAATGAAATACCTGGGGACTTATCCAGTGCAGAAATTGTCTAGTAAGGTTTAGTATATAATCTTAATTACGTCTAAAAGCGGGCAAAGTCAGTATGTTCAACTAAATCAGAGACCATATTTTGTTCTTGTTGTTGAAGGAAGACAATTTGGAACAGCCCAGTCTCATACTACAGGAGAAGTGAATTTTATTTTAGGATTTGAGAAGTGGTTGGGCTGAAGTCTCGCTCTTCGGATAGTGGGATTCCTCCCGACCCTCCGTTATATCATCCATCGTCTTCCCACTGGTTCTGTGCATATACTGTAATTCTCCTATTAAGTTACCATCTGTTAACATAAAGCGAGGGGGAGGGGGTGGGAGCATGGGGAACAGCAACAAAAACATTTTAACTGTTACTTCCATGAAATACTCTTGCTAGAGGTGATTTTTCTCTAACTAAATGGTGCCAAGCCACTTCTCTGAGGAGGGGAGCACTTGAAAGACCTATTTTTAAACTTGGAAATATATGTTTTACCAATGCAGAGTCATGTTCAGTCCCTATTTTTAACGGGATATCCGATAATACCTCACTTCTGGCTACTGTTGTCATTTGTGTTTCTTGAGTAAAGTTTTTCTCATCTTAAGTAAGAACATCAGGTTTGGCATTTTAAGTCTCAGCTCTTACTGCTGTCTGTTAAATGTAAGGACAGTTTGGCTCTCAATTTTTCCCCCCACTTTTTTACAGGGAATGCTCTGCCTGCTCCTGATTTGCTTAATGGATACATCTTCACTGAAGTTTTATGGATGCTCTGTAGCTCTTTCATATCCACATGGTCAAGGTCAGATAAACCACAAGTCTTTTTCTGTAGTTTAAAAGGTGCAACATTATTAACTACGGATCTATATTCCTATAGTCAAGATATGTCCCTGAACGTTCAAGCCAATCTCTTCATCCTCAGTTGCTTTTTTCACTCGCTCCAAAGTCTCCCAATATCTTGGAGGAATTAAATTCCTGTCTAAAAGGGCACAATGAAGGTTGGGGTGGAACTAGGGAAGCTGATTTTGGACCAGCAGATTTCAGGAGGTGTCTAACCGGAGCAGCTCTTCCCAATCCCAATACAGCACGGCTAATGCAGGGCATTGGCACTAGTAGAGTCATTTGGATGTATCATACAGAAGCGCCCTGTAATCTCTCACTAGATTAAGCCCTTGAACACAAAAAAGAACCAATAGGGACAAGAGGTACGTTTTCCAAGTAAAAAAAAAAAAAAAAAAAAGACACGATAGGAAAGGAATGTTATTTAAGGACTGAAAAATATATTCATGTTTTTCAACAAGTGCAGAATGAATTTCCCTGAAAATAATTTTTAAGAATTAATTTCCATAGCAGGATAAACGTATTGATCTGTATCAGTCTGCGCGGAAGCCGGGGTAAGAAAAGCTGGGCTATTATTTACTGCTTGTGCAGGAAGCAGCTCTCTAGAAGCCCAGCTGTTATACAGAAACTTATGCAGATGAACTTTTAGTAGACAAATAAGTTAGATAACCTTTTCCTGCCTGCTGCAGCCCAGCTAGTAAAATGAATTAAAAAATAAAAAAGACAACAACAGTACCCCAAAATACAGACCCCAAAAGAGGGACCTACACTTTCCTTCACGTGCGGTTTTCTGAGGAATTAAGTTTCGATCGCTTATCTGTCAAGAATGTCTCGGACTTCATGGAGCTGAGCATCTCACAGCTCATTATGTTGGAATCCAGGGATCAGTCGTTCCTCTGCCTCACGTAACATCCAGTGCTGAGGGGCTCACACAGCCCTTGAGGACTCGAATCCACCTCCTGACTCCATTCGACGCATTTAATGTCAGTGCAAGAGGATGCTGCTCCCTCTTCCACTCTGAGTCATTAATTCGTACATATTAAGTGGAATCGATTTATCAGAAATAGGTTTTCCTCCTCTTTGGATCTGATTGATTCCACAATAAACCTGGAATTAGGGTGCATACCTTACAGAACCTGTGAGCTGAATCCCATCAAACCCAGCGTAAGCGTATAATGTTTCTATCTGTGTGAGAATTTCACGCCGTGACCTTGTAGCTTGAAGTAAAATAATAGTGGCCTCAGCAAAGTCGTGTTAAATTGCTAAAGGGTGAATTCATAGAGTTTGTGTCGTAAAACTTTTTGTGTTCTGAGCTCCAGTCAATACAGTTTACTGATAATAATAAAATGTCCTTGAATTAAGAAAGTTCACAGAGCATTTTGGTACAACTTAAACAATGCTGACCCCGCGGTTCCAGTGTCCAATTGGCTTGACAAAATAAGACAGACACTAACGAGGAAGAGATCACACGCTATCGTCATGAAATGATAATATCTTATGTTCTTAAAAAAAAAAAGACAGCAAATAGTTCATTTCATATTGGGAAATACCATCTAGCTGTGAACAAAAGCTATAGTGCAAAAGATAAAAATCAATGGACGCAATTCCCCTCTGCCCTACGACATACCTCCATGTTTTTCCAGAGTTATCTGTCTTCCCCGCGTTTCTTTATGGCTGGTTTTGATCATCTTTCCCTTCCCACCTACCCTATAATGTAACCAGTATTTGCTTAGCAGTTTATCAGAGATGCCCAGTTTCAATCTTAAGGCTTTCTTCCACAGCAAAGGATCTAACAGAACTCCTCGAACGCCTGCACTGACAAACTACAACTAACCTTTATGGGTATTAGGTCAGGTCCCAGATCAGCAGAGCTATCTAGAAAGAGCTGCTAAATTGCAGCCAGCAGTCTGGAATGGACTGCCTTCAAAAGCAGCTTTTTTTCTTACTTTGAAGCTCTACACAAACTGCTGCCTCTCCATCTGTAACCTCTAACACCGGCTTTGTGATGGTTCAGATCTCCTTGAACGTTTAATGTCTTTTAGAAAAGATATACTGGAAGCACAAAGAAACGCCAATTTTATCACCTTAGTTAGAAAGAAAAGAAAACACCGAATAGAGTATTTTAACAAATACCACCACCACCCTTTTGAAATGCTTCTTTCACTATGAAGCAGGGAACGCCAGCCCCAGACAGGTTAATGATTGACACCTACAAAGTTAAAAATAGACTTGTAGCTCACCTCCGCTCTACAAATTAATTTTGTAAGGAATTTCACCGAATCAAGACGGAAAAAATACAAACACAGAAACAAAAAGAAAAATGCATTGGTTGTTCTGTTTACATTAAAAGATCATAAAATGAGAAATGAGCATTATAGCTGACACTTGGACAAAGAATTATTTCAAAACTTTGTCACTTCACCTCCTAAAACAATGGAGACTGGCATCTTTAAAAAATGGTGTTCCTTTTTCTGAAAGGTCTTTCCAACCCCTCTATCAATGAGAGCAGACTGGGTTCATGACAAAAATTCACATGGTCAGATCAACTACTACTATCGGAATGTTTTTCCATGTGAATAAATGTTTGCAAATGTAAACGTCCTTTGACTAAAAGTGCATTTGTCCTGCGTTCCCCCTTGATTTCCGATTTTTCATTCTGCAGTGTAATGAATTGTTCCAGCTCTTCCTTTATCTCCATTTCTCTCCTCCTTTCTTTTGATTAGAAGTTACTATTTGAGTGGGAAAGCATTTTGATGAGAAAGAGAAATCCATTTTCTGGTTAGATTAGGAAGAAGGCATCTGGGAAACTGCTGATGATTTTGCTTCCTCAATCAGCAGGTAGATAAAGCTCTAGCGCCTTCATTGCAAAAGCTCGAGTACAAAATATTTGACCTTAAAAAAAATTAGTCCCCTCTCCTGCTATCGTATCTCTGTGCCATTGTAACCTTCATATCAATGCACAATATTTAATTTTATTCACAGTGTGAACACCTGGGTTTTTTTTGCCAATTCCAGTTCTTAGCGAACAACAAGGATGTTGGTGCGGGATGAAGAAGACCTATACATACCTACACTCTTGATAAACAATATAGTTTCAGGAATGGCTTTATTCACACTTCTTCATTAAGTACTTTTTATTTCTCCTTAGATTACTTATTCTATTTGGAAATTGTGTTTTACAGGAAGATTATCAATCTGAATTAGTGACGGTGTAACTAGATTGAGGATTCTCAATCTCTTGAAATTATCAGGCAAGAAAAAGGTTGGGGTTGGGAGTGCAGCAGGTCCTCCCGGTCTGTTACTGAGGCGTTCCTGTGCTGGGCGTGACGGTCCTTCCTCCCTAATGTGTGTCATAAAGTTGAGTTTCCAAATTCTTCACCACTTGACGTGGCTACTTCAGTGATTTTTCTGCTGAAATGATGGAAATAATAGAAAAGAATAGTTTCCATATATTCAATATTGAAGTAGAAAAGCTCTGCTTTGACAGGAATAATTGTGCCACTTTGTGTTTGGTTCATAGAAAGAACTTCAAAGAATGATGAACAGCCAAATAAGTGACCTCATGACAATCTGCTTAATTAGAATAAATTAGAAGAAAATATTGTTTTAACAGAAGAGAATCACTAGAGTTGTCTCTAACAAGACATTTAATTATATACATCAAAGGGAATTTCTTAAGGGATCTCTCTTCTTCATCTGTGTAACTCATTTAACATAGTTCCTCCTTTGTAAATGTGATTGGGGAGATATATCAAGCTGGATAAATTAGTTCTAATTTCATCACTCATCTAAACTTTGTAAAAGTTCCAACCAATCAAGAAAGATGAAATCCCAAAGCTGATTTTAACTTTAATGAAAATTACATTTTATATTTATGATGTGACTAAATTCGGGTATAGTATCTTAATGACATACTGAAATGAAAACTTGCCATTGTTCTATAGTGTTCCCTAAATTAGCCAGATGTTTAGAATTATGAATAGAAAATAGACTGGAAAAAAAACAACCAACCCAACCTTATGTTGTTGTTAGGATTTTCTTTTTTTCTCTAAATCATATGACTAAAAATTTTAATTTAGGAACACACTGACAGTAGGGTCTATTATATATTTTTTATTTTAAAAAACCACCATCCATTGCAGGACACATAACAGAAGGATTGAAGCCTAATCTGCCCTTAGGACTGTATAAACTACCTAAACACAGACACATTGTCACACATGCATGTGCTTACACATACAGACATACAGAGAATATACATAAAATTTATATTTCACAAAAAAAAGAAAAGCGAAATCCCTAAATCTATGTGATTGCAACTGTATTAGTGCGGATTCTCATATTTTATGGTACCTTCTTCTGGTCTTATCAGAGACAACAAGTTACAAACGGGAACTGTCAAGAAAAAGGTGACCAGCGTAAATACTTCAGCTTCTACACATCGGTCCTGAAAGGTACTAAGTGCTGCTGAAAAAGTTTGAAGGGTGAAAGGCTTAATGCTCTTGACTTTGATCCTATACTCTTATGTAAAGTGAATTATAACAAAGGTGACGCTGGTTTAGATTTTAAATCAGCACATCAATTCAGGAAAGGACTGGAAAACTGCTTTCATAGCTAGCTCAGTAGTTTCAGAGTCACGTGGGTTTAAATTAATTTTATAAAGCCAGTTCATCCTTTCTCCAGTGTTGAGAATGCACCGAAGCCTGCGGCTGATTCAGATTTAGAATACCAAGCAAAAAAAAGTCACCACAATATGAAAAAAAAAAAAAATTAGAATATGTGTTGTGTTTAAAGGGTTAAATCTTTGAAGCGATTTTTCATTACTGAACCCTTTTTCTGTCCTGAATCTAAGTCAGCAGCTAGAACTTTTTACGGAAGAGCTCCCAAAATGCAGCCAGGAACGAGATTAGAAAAAGTGATTTCATTCTGTATATTGCCTTTTTTTTTTTTTTTTTTTTTTTGCATCAACTTCACTTCTCTCTAATTCTCGTGGTTAGAACTATTTGGATGTTCTGCCAGCTTGGTGACATAATTTTCAATTTTCTTTTTTTAATTTGTTTCACATTTCAGTTGCGCCCTGATGAGTACATCCCACCTGCTTACCATGCGACTGACAAATAGCTTGCAAATTAATGATCACAAGCTGTGAGGAACCTGTTTCAGTCGAGTTCAAAACCCGTCTGAACTCAGCATTGAAGTTCCTGACATTTTTGAGGGTCTGAAATGTCGTTAGTGAGTTACATAATGAGGCACCTTTTGAAGGGTTTTTAGTCAAGTGTTTAGTAGAAAACTGTGTAGTATGTCCTTGTAAGAAGACTGTCAGTTTTCATTATGTTACTATTCTAATTATTTTTTTTAAGAACATGGATATGTGTTTTTAAACCATTGTTATATCTTGTATTTACATGGTACCAATAAGGTTGGCGAGTAAAACTATAAAGGCTCTTTAGCTAACGGACTGATCAACGACAAACCAACGGCACGTCGCTTTCTCACTAGAACAAATGCACATTCTCCCCGCCCCAAGTGATGATACCAAGAAATAATAGAACATTTTCTGTATTTTGTTGTTTTCAAGGTCCTGATATAAACAACCAGCTGTAACTCAGAGAATAGCTGCTAAATTTCCTCGGAAGCCAGATTAAAGCAGAGGGAGTTTTATCATCATCCCATCTGTATTGGTTAGGCTGCAGTGGCACACATTGGTACGGGAGTTCTGGAATAGGTAAATATGACGCAAGACTTTGATGGAGGAGCCACGCTGTTTTGAAGCAACTAGAGATCGGAGAAGAAGCAGTAGAGTGTCCTGAGTATCTTTAAAAGACTATGTTCAGCTGACTGAATCCTGATTTTGGTCAACACAGTGAATTGCAGGAAGCTGCTTCAGTGATTAAGCAGAGATATCCATAAGCCAGTAAATTAAAACAGCGCCCAAGTCGCAATGACGGGCACCGCAAGTTAATTACATTAATGTTCTAGTTTGCATAAAGAGCAACAAATCTGCCAACTCTATCTACATAATGCAATTTATTTTGAAGCTCACAAAGCGGATTCCTTTTAGCTGAAACTACACTGAAAAATGCATTTCAGGAATAGACCTAGGATATTTCAACTGCTAATGGTTTTTTCTAGCCACGGTACTAGATAAGACTCTAATCAAAGCAAATTCTCCTTACAATGGAAATATTAAGGTTGCAGGGATGTAACCAAGGTGTGTACTACATGTGATCTGGGTTTCTTCAGGATCCGATGACTTTATTGACTACGTCACCATTGTCCATAACGGGAGCTGAAATACTTAGCTCCCATGTACACCCCTGAATCGCGACATCGAGATCT
This sequence comes from Elanus axillaris, assembly GCA_026212715.1. Lineage (NCBI taxonomy): Eukaryota > Metazoa > Chordata > Aves > Accipitriformes > Accipitridae > Elanus > Elanus axillaris. The sequence continues at coordinate 2,643,390 of JANZLQ010000013.1, read as the reverse complement.
TCAACCGAATCCAACCACAGAAAAATAATGTCTAGAATAACAAAGCCCCCACATTAGCTACTAGTCATCTTGAATAATTACTCTATTTTCAAATGTTCTTATCTGAACAACCTCAGGGTTGTCATATGATCACTCATCCCAAACCAGTTATGATCTTCACTTTCCTCCGACGCACTGGGGAACTCTTTTAGACTCCTCTCTCTTCTTGCTGGAGCCGTTATCCAGGAAACCTCTGTAACTACTAAACAGAGAAATGTTCTTGGGCCTATGCGAGAAAACAGCAAATTAGGGCAATTTTACACCGGCATACCAGTGTTCTAGGCAATAATATATTAAAACACGGTCACATCACGGTGTTTGAATCAGAAAAATTTATCTATTATGCTTCTCAGAATTTTCCTTTAAAATACAGAAGAAGACATTAATCTTGTTATCACTGCAAATTTCAATCAACTCCCCAGGTCTATTACTTTTTTCCTCCTGATAAAAGCAACTCATTTAACAAAGCTATGCCTTAGTGCAGTTTTCTTATTAAAGCATTCTGCATATTGTTTTGAATCTACAGTTCTGAAATCTGAAGCCTTCTCTGAGAGCTATGGTTTCCTAAATTTGCATATAAATTCATAGGGCAAGTTGGCTTTGTACTTCACCTCTGCAGAGCCTACAGTATGTTGCAGGTTAATTGTGAAGTTCATTTATCTCGTCTCATTGATTTGTGTGTGTTTGCGTGCGCGCGCGCCTATAAATCTTGCAAGACGGCAATTTCCTTAACGCTGGATTTTGACTATCCATGAGTTAAGGAATCTTCTCCTCGCAAGATCTTGGCTGGCAAAGGCGGAAGGGTTTGTTAGCACAGCAGTCTGCCTCGTTCACTCTAGAATTCCCTCAACAGAAACAAGCTAAGTGGTTGAAAATGAGGTAAGTCGGGATGAAGATGTAATGTTAGAATTTAATTCTCTTGATGCTGAAAAAAGGCTCCTAAAAAACCACGAGACTGTGAGACTGTGATTTCAGGTACATCCTTCTGCTCTCAAAGCCCAGTGGCAAAAGGGAGGGACCTTAACAAATGACGGAAGACAGGTGGCTTTATTGTGAAAGGTTTTGATATACGTTGAAACTCTGAATACGAAAGATATGAAAAATGCTGCTTTGTTTAAATTGCAGAAAAACTTATGTCTTCTTTGTGTGGAAGACATTCTTCATTCAGCATTTTTCCATTGTCCCAGGGGAACTTAATGTCATGATAATTGTAACCTTTCACAATCCGTTCCGCTCGATCAAATCACCTTACGCATGTGCTAGAAATTTACCTCAAACATTAAAACATTCGATCAACTCATTTTTTAAAAGAAGAGTGAGACAAGAAAAGAAACAAAGCTTAATGCTGCTGGGTGTGTTGGAGCTGGGAATCCAGTTTCCACGACTAGAGTACTTCGCATCATGGTAAGACTATCTTCTGCAATAAGAATAATTCATCATTTAGTTGTTTATCTGCACTACTCATACATCCACACAGATAAAGACATCCTGTTCTGACATTTATTTATCATAAGAATTGAATTTTATCCTCTTTTCTTCCATTTTGGAATTTAAAAATAATAGTTACGGCTGGTACCATTTTATTATCTGAAGATTCTACAAAAAAACTTTTAAAGCTCCTTATGATTTGTCTTCCTCTAGGCTACATAGGTTATTCAAAACACAGTGCATGCTTTGCACCCCTGGTACATGCTCTGTTGAACTTCTCCATGATATTTCAAGTGCTGCAGCAAGTAAAAAAAAATGCTAGTAACAGATTGGAACACAATATTTTGTAAGGGGACTCTTATCAAAGAGCTGTGTAATCTTACTTCTTCCTGATAAGTATTCTGCTGCCATTTCTTTTCACTTCATTTCATTTCATTTCACTTCATTTCATTTCATTGTCTAAAGTTCTTCCTCCACAGTTTTCAACAATTTTATAGAAGTCACCTTAAAAAATTAACAATATAAAAAACTGACTTACATAAGAATACCAGCCCAAGACTCAATATTGACTTGAAGAATTTGCATTCTAATATAGTCTGGGTTTGTTTCTTTCCCCTTTTTTAGTTTCACACTCTGTGTATCTAATACTTGCCCGCTCAGATTTATCAGTGTTACAAATGTGCTGATAATGTAAATCCCTGAACTTTCTGCCTCAAGGTAAACCGAAGAGATACTTCTGCAGACGGTGGTCACTGCTGAAATGGGCGCACGCAGGGATTTGTCAAGTTTTTAATGGAATTGCTGCGTTCACAAATTGCAAACTCCTTCTGGGTGACCCCACAACCCCCGAAATCGGAATTGCACTTAATTACCACTACTGTACTTCAGCAGTTGATGGGCAGGCCGTTCTTATTTTACTTGTTGCTTGCTGCCTGGTTCACTGTTTTGTCAGTTTAGTGTGATTTAGCAGCTTTAGTGAGTTTACAGTTTGTTCCTTCCATTAAATAGGTATTAGAAAGCAGAACGTTGAGTAAAATATTTCTTCCCTCTACTGTTATTTCAGGTTATTTTAATTTTAGTCTTTATACCGTGCCTTCCAGACCAAAGCTTCACGTAGACACAGAGAATATAGCTGTGATTGTAAACTGTGATTTATTCGCCTTAGCCATTAATATAGTGAACAAACCCCATCATACATTCCAGTGATATCCACTGTGATAATGAGCACCATCAGCACAGTATAACGCTTCATGTCTATCCATATTCCTATTTAAATGTACATCATACAATATATGGGAAGCATTTGTGGGTTTACAGCAATTTCTGCCAAAACAGGATATTAAGGTCCCACGTATATATATCTATATCACAATTACTTGGGTTTTTTTCATTACAAAACACTTTTAAATAACACTATCAGGTACTTTTGCCTACACAGTAGATTCTACGGATTTCTTGGAAAAGAAGATTGAGTAAGTGCTGTTCATATTAGAGGTGAATAGACACTGAAAGGTTTGTTGCCTGTAATGGAATTTTCATTCTGAGGGGGAAAAGGAGTGAAAGTTCCTCCTTCCATTTTTTCATCAGAACTTAATCAAATAGCAAAACACAGTATATGAAGAATTTTGTTTGTTTTCGGCTCTACGGCTGCCGATCCTTTAGAAAAAGAAAGAAGACTAGCTTTCAAGAAGCTATTAGTACTTAGTGTCAAATTTGTTTTCATCTCCCACGGAAACGCACTTCCAAGGACATCTTGACAACATCTTTTTGATATAGGTCCTTTTAATGATTCCTAGAGAGACTGGTGGAAAATTAGTGTTCCAGAAATACAGCGTAGATGTATGGGGTTTCTTCTGGACACTTTTTTTACTCATTATAAATGCAAACTTGTATGACTGCATAGTAGTTTTAAACAGATTTCCAAGTTTCATTTAACAAGTGACAATTTTCATATTTTAGCTTAATGGACTAGCAGAGCTGTGGCTATTTTTCTCCTGTATACTGTGAGCTCAATGAAAAAAACAAACGTATTCTACATTTGACATACACTGCTATAGGTAGAATTATAAATGTTACTTTTACTTTGATCCTCTTGATCTTCTAGATGGTGACACGTTTCACATCAAAGAAAATGGTTGCAGAGTCTTACTGTATTTAAGCAAACAGTTAAGTTCCACTAAAAAACCAGAGGTACATGCTGAAAGCACGTGTTTGTTTTCCTAAATGGTGCTAGAGCCTTAACTCCTTGTCTAAAATCATGTTTTATAAAGAACCTCCACCTCCAAAAATGCAAAGCTTTGAAGCACGATTAAAAATATTACATGAACTGTCCTGTCCATTTGTATGCCCATTTAAAAAGACAGCAATTATTTCAGACTCTTAATTTGCTACATTATTACTTAAACACAGAGGCAGATCTCTCGGACTTGGCAACTGAAATGCAATTGCGTTATACTAAAATGCAATCGCATACACTTTCTTACAGCATAGTAGTATATAAAAGAGTGTGTTCCCTATGATTTATGACTATAAGCCCAAAGTTAAAAAAAAAGTGAAGATTTTGATTCCGGCCTGGAAAAAAAGAGTTAAAAAATTTGAATGCAATATACGGAGCGAATTTCTACTTTTTGCATTTATTTCCATTTGTTACTTAAGTTCGTTATTTAAAGCTCATACATTTTAAGTATTTATAAAATACTGAATGGTCCTTCAGACAATTTTTACTTGTTTATCATCTCGTGTGAGATCTCAGCTAACTTGAAAATTTAAAATAATCATATAGATTTTGTTGTTGTAAATTGTTCGGTATTCAACTCACTGTAACTCAGACTATAATTTATCTCACACCTCCATTTCGAATAGAATAGTCATAGACATCTGAAGAAATTAGATTGTATGAAGGAAGGAGGTATGCTGCATAACCTGGGTTTAGAAGGAAATAGGAAATGGGGCCTATATGATTACCTGACTGCAGTGGGAATTTAAAAACCTTCCTTAAAGGTCAAATAGACATGAGTGTATAGCTCTTAGTTGCAACTATATGAAGGAAAGAGCTGCACATTGCACAGTGTCATCCATCACCGACACTTCTTGAGCTGGACATCGCAAAGGTGAGCTGGTCGAGATGTAGTCTTCAAAGAAAAAAAAAGAATAAAAAGAGAGACTTGCATTACCTTTATCAGTTAAGTTGTAGTCTAGGAGTCCAGAAGGAAGCTACAGTTCCAGAAAAGGCTGAGAAGAGCTTCCAAAACCATTACATAAATCGCACAATCGCTTTGAACGTTGTTCCTTGGCAAAGATTCAGAAATTATTTAAAAGCACAGCTTGTCAACGGGTGAAAAAAAAAAAAAAAAAGGATAAAGCAAGAAGTAGAACATCTATAGAGGTGGACAAGAAACCACTCCAGAGAATAGTTTTTAGGGAGTTTTGTCCATTTTTTTCCTTTCTCTTTGCAGTTGCTTTTAGAAAGCAAGGAGACAAATGCCACAAAAATTATTTTTTACATTATACATTATTTTAAGAAATAAGTTTGTTCACTTAACTTCCTCTGTGATGTCTTTTGTGATCAGCCCTGCTCTGAAGTGCCAGCCTCGGGCAATTGGGAAACAATACACAAGGGAAGTGTCTCAGTAGAGAGGCCCATGTAAGTGACCCATAGTGAGTAGGCTATTAATGAGAGTTTCATATGAAGGGATTTGTCTAAAAGCTGGGAATATCAGGAGAGGATAGGAGATGTTAAGACTAATTTAGTTAATCTGACAATAGGAACACAAATCATCACCGTGTGAATTCTTGGGGTGGCACGTTGAAGACGGAGGCTTCCATTACTGTCAAGCTCAAAGCAGGTTGAAAGTCATAGGAGTTTCTCAAATCAGAATAGGCTGCGGGGTTCCTTTTTTAGGGCTTTCTTGTTGACCGTAATAACAAATGCAAGCTGAAAAAATGGTAGGATTCTTCCTGTTGTTGCTCTGTGCTATGAAGACATAAGAATAGGGTTGTTTCAGTACTTAGAGGTTGTGCGGACTGTATTAAAGTTGAAAAGTTAGAGCAGAGAAATTCCTTGATGGCAAAACAGAGCCCACTGAAAAATCCACCCTGAGTCTTGAAGTTTGCAGAACAAAACATTCAGCTAGGCTTCCCGGTTTGAGAGACGTATTGAGACTCTACAAGTCCTTTTAAATGCTGAGAAACAGAGTTATTTGTTAGTTTACTGGTAACAATGCATCGGTTACTGGAAGGATCTAATACGTGCACCTTGAATTTCAGGTGCAGTGTTATATTGGGAATATTATCTAACTAAATTGGTGGGCTAACGTTTGGTAATTCTGCAGGTGTACACACCTGCACAGACACAGTTGCAGACACAAATGCGAACAGAAAGAAATCCCCCGAGAACAGTAGGCGCAACATTGATCAAACACTTGGATGAAAGTCTGGTTGTGATTGATTTCCAACTCTGTCTACAAAGCCACCAACAAAAAAAGACTAGGACAAAATAAATAGTTCTTTCTTCATATGATGACAAATATGTTTCTCTGAAATAGCAGTTGTACAGAAAGCAGCACGGGAAAGGTGTTTTCCATGCAAGCTATCTTGAGAAAGCAAGCCATAAAATTTTTCAAACCCTGAGAAGCTGTACCGCTATTATATTTACAGTTCCCATTGTTGTCTAAACTGAATCCAGTTATTGCAACTTAAAAGTAAAAAAAGGAATTAAAAATCTCAGGTAAAAATACAAAAGCATGTACTTTCACGCAAAGACAAGACAGCACTTGCTATCCAAAACGAAGAGGGAATTTGTATAGTATTTTTTGTTAATTAATTGTGTATGCAAGTGACCTGAGAAATGAACAGTTATTTAAAAATACATTTATCATTGAAAGTAGTAAAAAAACAGTGATAAACTGTAAGCATGTTTATAAAACTGTATAAAAATTCTAAGAATTCTATACACTGTGGTTGTATAAAAGCACTAAGAATATATATTTAAAATCTCAATGCTTTTAATATTTGACTTTTTTGCAGTTATTGCAGTGCTGATTAAAGTTGAAAGGTTCTAAACCAGGAAAATTTCATGATGACAAAACCACCCTTTGCTGAAAATCCCACTTGAGCCCTGCAGTTTGTAGAAAAAAATACTTAGATTGCCCAGTTTTACAGATGCATTGATTCCATGCATTAAATAGCCATACAAATGTTTCTTGCTGATTTATTGGAAATAAGCTTTTATATATATATATTGAACTGGATAAGGCAATTTTTTTATTAAATGGTGCCTTATCTTTCCTTTCCCTGGAAAGATCATTTAATATTTACTTTTTTTTTTCTGCAAAAAGAATATAATTCCTTCAAAACACTAATGTAACTAAGAGTTAAGGAGTCTAGGTTCTTCTTCAAGTATTATGACAGAGAATATTCAATTTGGTTGGCCTCTATTTCTTCATTAAACAGCACCCACAGTTTCCAGTCCATCCAGTTTCCAAATTCTCCATTAAAATATATTTTTATTTCTTTTTAGAATTATGTTAGCTAACACATTCTGCTGGTTGGGGCTGGGATGGAGGCAATTCTCTCCATACCATCTGGTACGGGGCTGTGATATGGCTTTCTGCCGAAATGCCGCGTTGCTGCCCCATCCCTGTTCTGGTCCCTGCGGAGCAGGGCTTGCCCGGAGCCAAGGGCTGTTCTGCTCCTCAGCCCACCCCACCAGCGAGGAGGCCGGGGGGGCACAAAGAGTCAGGAGGGGACACAGCCACTTTCACTCTTCCGATCCTCTCCCCATCCCGGGAGGGAGGCGAGCGAGCGGCTGCGTGGGGCTGAGCTGCCGGCTGGGGTTAAACCACGACACGCTCTACAGACATTTACCATATTTAGATTTCCAGCGTGGACAAAAATTTTCAAATGTCAAGTGTTCACTTATAAAGGTTATCAGCAGGAGCATATGTAAACTAATTCACCAGTTAATGTATAAGTACCTAATACATTCTTATTTTCCTGGAATGTTACAAAAAAGAATCAGAAATGACATTTTAAAGAGTCAGTTAAATGCATTTTAATTAGCCAGTTAATTTCACTTTTCAGTGTTTTGAAATATATGGATGCTTTACACAGGAAAACTAATGTCCAGAATCAGATCTGTATGCAAATTTAAAAGCCGGCTATTTCAGCTTACTATGAAGATCCAGGTGACATTACGTGCGAAGCTGAATACCTGCACTAGATTTTACTCAGACTTAACACAGTTAAAACCAAGAGTGCAATCATAGAACCCGAATTAACCTCTTCACCATTCCTCTGTGGACCATGGCAACACAACTTTCAGCTATAAGCTTGCCTATGATGCTTAATTTTCTGCTATAGGTCATGCCCAAGGTGCTGCCATTTGAGTACAGCTAAGCATCTCAGAACCCATTCCATAGCTAAGCCTCTTAAAGTTTCAATGCGTTTTTCCTAACTTTTGGTGCTTTTACTCTCTTCTTAGTATACCTAACACACACCAAACAATGTTGAATAGTTATCACGATCACTTTCCTCTAAAACAATGGGTGGTTGGAGCTGAATAAGAGCCTAGAGGCTGCTAGTCTGCAGGCTGCAAGAATTAAAAAAAATATAAAAAGTAAAGAGAATGGAAATCCTCAGCACTAATTTGTAAATTAATCTCATCAGGCTGAAGGATCTGGATGAATTCTCCATCTCTCCTGTCAAACTACTGTCCAATAAATAATGCAGGAATCAATAGGTTAGGGAAAGTAATCATAAAGAACGCAAAGTCTATCTGTAGGACTCTCAGCCAAGATGAGGAGGTCCTGGTTTCTATGGTCTGTGTTGCTTACATATTTGTATTAAACAGTCACCAGAGAAGAACTAGAAATAACGAGAGACCCGAGTCCCATGCTCACAGATGGTGTCCCCTTAGCCGCCGACACAATCCACCTCCGTCTTGGCTTTCATCTCGCTCTGGGGACCTCGCTTCCTTCTGCACAGAGAACAGATCCCACAGAGCAGCCCGAGCCTCTTTTGTCATAAAAGCTGTAGCTTTGAATGTTCTGACGTCAAACCCGGTGTAGAACGCTACCAACGAGCTTTTGTACAAAAAAAGGTGAAGACCTTCCAAATATCTAATTCTGTAAGCACGTCTATATGCTTGTCTTATACTGAACATGGTACTGAGCAAACCAAGCAGGTCTTAGACAGAACTGGAAGCAAAACCATAATCCAAGAACAAGCCAGTACATCTGGAGCTACTAGATACTCCTCTGAGTTTGTTTTTTAAGAATAGGATTGATCCAATTTCATTTTAACCCTCTAAGAGTTACACATTTTCCGCAGCTAGTCACCAAGTCAACTTCTTCGAAGGCAGGTATCTAAGACTCTAAAGGAAATCTAGATGATTTTTTTTAGGACTGATTGCCTAAATTTTACATGGCTGAGGTTAGATTAAAAGGCTTCTAGTTGACGTGATTCCTATTTTATGTGCTTCCTATTCCAGTTTTGCACAGTTTAAGGCCATCCAAACGGCGTGCAGGATAGCACCGTCCTTACAATTACTTGTGATTGGGGTCAAAGCACAAAGGGCTTTGAAGTGCCGTTATTCGCTGTGCGTGTGCTCAAGGCTTGCCCAATGAAAGTAATACTATACATTTTCTTGCGGTAGAAGCTGCTTTTCAGAAAACCGCACAGGCAGAAGAAAAGCTGTGGGTGCTGCTGTGTACTATTTTAAATAAAGCAGATTAGTGGCTAAAACACCCAGGCACAAAAAGATTGGGTTTTAATTCCCTCCTTGGCCTGAAGGGGAGCTTTAGAGTGTCAGAATGAAAACTGCTTTAACCCTGGAGACAGAATAGTGTTCTGTACTAATTTCTAGGGTATAAGAACAGGATCAGAAAGTATAAGAAAGTGCTAGCGGAGTGCTGTAGAAACAGTTGGAAAATAATATGGTAATAATACGTCTTACTTCAATGTCTAAAATTTCTGTGAGGGAGCAGGAATAAAATTTCGCCCAACCAAAGACCAGATGAATGTCGTATCAGTGATGTAAAGTTAGTCAAAGTACATAAATATGAGAAGATTAATCTAGCCTTATAGGTACTTTTTTTTCTTTTTTCCCGTTGGAAGTTTTCTATCACTCTCTCCGAAGGAGTTATTGTCCATTAATACTGATAAATAAAATAGGTGAAAGACTATTTTTTGAGCCTTTACCAAAATACCAACAACTTTTGTTCATAGAGCTCACCTTTTTTTCAGAACTATCCAAAAAAGGCCTCTGTGGCTGCATCAAAACTGCCCATAAGAAGCAGGTTTTTACCGGTAATGTGCTACCCAGACAAAACCTGAGCATTTCTGACAGAGTGCCAGCTAATCCGGGCCAACGCCAAAGAGTTTTCCTTACAATTAAACTGTATGGACAATATTGTATCCCTGTTCAGGTCTGTGGTCTGGTCCTTCTCCTTTTCCTACTACAGATACAACTGTTGTAATCAGTAGGAGTAATATGGCTTTGTAATACCTGTGCTAGGTGAGAATTAGATAGCCAGCTTTACTATTTGAGGGAACTATAGATATGCTATCAAACAGCAATATTCCCTTCTCACTCTGGTGACAACTCCATAGTCGCAGGGATCTTTCTGAAACACTGCGTTCTTACCATTAGCTCTTTGTCTAAACTTAATGCTGCGTTTTGCTTTTACAGTTCTTTCTAGTTTAGAAAAAGCAACGTGACAAAACACTAAACGAAAACCCCAAGAAATGTATCTTAGTCCCCAAAACAAAAACTTTCAGTCTGAGGCACGCTTGAGTAGAAATCAATGGTTGGAGGTCTAAATATAAAGAGGAAGAAGTTATTATGCACCAAGAAGGTTGCATAAAAACAATAAAATAATTCCATTTACACAAGCCCATTTATACCTTACTTTTAAAGAAGCTGAAGCATAGAACGGTTGGTTGCATTGAATATCTGGGTTTGACTAGTGCATAGCAGTCAGCCAGGAAGTGTGGAGTCTGCCCCAGCTAATTCCAAGTAGGTAATCTCACTCCTTTCCTTGATAGGCTCTTTCCTTAGTAGCTTCACTACTTTTCTTAATAGTCTCTCTGAAACTGTGGTGGAAAACGATAGGAAAAAATGGTAACTATTCCATCATAGAACACTTAGGATAATCCAAAGTTACCAATTTGAGAAAATCTAAATGTTAATCACAGAAAAATGCACTGCCTTAAATTTTAAAGTTTATCGCAGTAAAATCTCATGTTGTTAAAGTGGTACATTTTTGTTTTCAATTGTACCACTGACATATATCATCAAATAAAGTACTTGGTTGATTGTAATTTTCATTAGTGCATCCATCACCATTTTAATAAAAACACGGAAAAGACCAGGTAAATGTTATAGCAAGATATTAGGAAAACTTACAGTCTCTTAAGTATAATCTCAAAGGATTTACAGAAAAATATTTCTGAGTGTATACATTTATTAAGATAAAAACACAAATGAGGTATATAGGGGTTAGCCTTGGCGGAACTGCACTGAACAGATGGGGTCCGGTTCTCTTTCTTCTTTATTGACTAACACACAACAATTCCTGATTTACTTTCCACTTTTGCAAGTAAGAGGAAATAAAGACTATGCTGCTCTCCGTTTAGTTCCAATCAGCCCAATTAACTCTTAATTGTACAAAAAAGTGTTTCATCGATATCTTCTGCTTTTACAACACCGATGATCTCAACGATGGAAAGGGGCATGAAACGGGTGAGGTTCTGGGGTGGGCTTCTCCCTGTGGAAGCAAAGTACCTGGCGCCTGGGGAAGACCCTTTCCCGTGAGAATTGCATGGATCATCTCCTCATTCCATGGAGCCAGCTGCCCCTTTCCAGCCCCCGACCGCACTCCACGCTCTTTGCTATGTGTTCCGAGCAGCTCTGCAAGGGAGCAGGAGGTTTCTGTCACTAACGGCATTTTGCTCCGCACCGTGGAGAAAACAATACAAAACAGATCTGTGGGTTAAGATTCTCTGTTCCCTGGCCCACACAGACAGGGAGAGAGTCAGCGTTACCGATAAAATGTTTTTATTTGCTTCATTAGTAGAAGTAAGAGGAAAAATTAGAAGTCATCTGTCATCACCCATTACTTATTATATATGTTGCCGCAGGCAAGAAACATGCTGTTACTAATTTTAGTTTACTTTGTTCATCTCGTTTGGCTTTTGTTAGCTTGCAAATGTGACTGCCTGCTGTGATGTGACCCAAGTTTCTCGAAATCAGATCCTTACTGAGATTCGGTTGCACAGGATGTGTGATACAGCTCAAAGCTTATTAAACATTTGAAAATTCAGTTCTTCTCCAGTTCAATTAAATATACGCTGGTTGATTCCTGGAAATCAGGAACGTCCGAGGAAAAGGAAGGTGTTTGGAATGCTGGAGACTAAAGGAGGAAATTATGATATGAGCCCAGGTAATGAAATGCCAGCTGTTGGCATACGTGGGGTCGGCAGTTTTCTCTCTCGCCGTGTAGCCCTGTACTGAGCAGTAGTTCTGTCCTATATCCCGTAGGAGGGAATAGCTACTCTGTCCCTAATTGCAATATATGTGAGGAAACAAACCCCCAGAGGATATTCTTCAGGGGAATTGGGAGGTTTTTATATGCTCTCCTTTCTTTTTATGTCTCTCCTTTCTTAAACCTCTGCATCATTTTTTTATGGCTACTCTCCTTTTTTTGTCAGGAAGTTTAATCTGTTAATTAGACGATGAATAGATAACATTTCTTGTATTGGTTTGAAATACTTTTGCAAAGCATGGCTAGGGCTCAGAATATAAACAACTTAAACTATACATTTGTTGCACTTTTGTGATTCTGCCTGTTTTAAACTTCATTTTCTACCTCAATGGAATATTCTTACCAAAATACAAAACAGAATGAAAAATCAATAACCTGTGATACAGAACAGTGTTGCGGAATGGAAAAATGAAAAATATGACGTTATTTCCTCTGGTGATTTACCCACTTGGTAAGAGACAAAATGCCTACGCTCCATGATATTTTTGGTGAATGTGACAAGTTCCATACCAGGGTTTATGCAGCCAGAGAAAAGGAGATTCTAAAATTCAATCTGCCCCCTTATAGTCCGCTTCCTCTACTGTGTATCGTATGTTCTCTACCCTGTGCGCCTTCCATATTCCATTCATCGTCTCACTGATGCGGTTGCTATGTTCATCGCAGCTGAAGCTCTTAAAGAATGGACGCACACAAATACTGACTGTTAAAAACTAGTCTAAAAAAATCCTTTGCACACCATACTCACCTTAGTAATCACAGGAAAATCTATGTTGCTAAATTAGGGCGATGCTTTTCCCAGTCTTCCTTTATTATCCCTGGAGAGGCTCTTAATCCGCCCAGAAAGCCATTTGGGGCATCTACATCGCATTTCTCTTAAGCCCTCCAGAGACGCCTGGCTTTTGAAGACACTATACAGGGAAGCTCTTTTCCTAATTTAGAAATCCTAGTCTAAGTGAACGTATCTTGGAATCATAGAATGATTTAGAAAGAATTTCTGGAAGCCATGTAGTCCAAGACCTCCCTCCAAGCAGCACCAACTAGATCAAGTTATTAAGGGGCTTGGCCGGCAGAATACAAACTCTTTTCAGGGATGGAGAGTCCACGCCAGCCTCTCGAGGCAACCTGCCTCAGTTATCGACTGCTTTAGTGTTGAAAAACTTCATTCTAATATCTAGTTTCTTTTTCATAGTATCAGCTTCTCCTATTGCAATTTGTGTCCAGAGCTTCTCATCCATCACTGTACACCTTCGAGAAGAGTCTGTCTCTGTCCTCTGCATAAAACTCCGTTAATATCTCCCCTAAGCCTTATCCTCTTAACACTGAACAAGCTCAGGTTTCTCCGCCTCTTAAACACTTTGTGGTCCACCCGCCTAATCGTTTTGGTGGTTCTCTGATGTACTCACTCCAGTACACCCACGTCTTTCTTGCACCGGGTAATAAGAACTGGACACTGCAAGACAACTGCAGCCTCTCAGGCACCGAGGTACCGGGAAAAATCACTGCCCTTGACTGGGGCTGGCAACGCTTTTGCTGACGGACCAGAATCTCTTTGACCACCTTTGCCACAAGGCCATAATATTTGCTGTGCACTTTGACCCGCGGGTCCCTTCCTGGCATCCTTACACAGGCCCTCTTGTCATTAGGTGATAGGAATATAATCTTAAATGAACATCAGGAAGCGTCCTGAAGGTAAATGTATGAAAACGTGGTGTGGCAACTAGTGTCTATCCGTAGTCGCCCCTTACGTTTGTCATGCGGAAGGTGAGAGCAAGTGATCTCGGCTATACCTCCTGGCATTAAAAATTAAGAACATGTAGTGGTATCAGCATCTCCGGTATGCTCTTAATTATTTCATCTCCAAGCTACTTCTGTGAACTACAGTCTCTCAAGCTCTATTATTTCATTAGAACCTATATCACCACCTTGCTTTGGTATTGTATCTCCAGGCGTGCTTGACACTAGGCCATTTCTGTGGCAAACAGAAGGTTTGTTGGTTGCAGTGCTCACTTTGGGTGAGAAAATATTCAAGTAGAATACATTTCTCCCTAATTTATTTAATTATAGGTATGTAGTGTACTGGCTATTGTGAACCTGTTTGATGCTGCCGAATATGACGTATTTGGCTTTGTTTCACAGATTCCAATGTTTCGACAAATAAAGTAAATTCTTTTTTAAGTTAGATGAGAGGGAATCCATACTCTAGGAGCAATAAATACTCAGACTGTTGTTCTGATTTAATTTGTAAAGTTCATACTGAAATTTTAAAGTATATTCTCTTTTCAAACAACTTCTCACTTCTGAGTTTCATTTTTGTATGTGCATCAGATTATAGAGAATTCTGATACAGTGATAGACTCCTATAAGTAATTTAAGATTATTACAGTTTTTCCATCAAGTACAAAGAAATCACAGAAGCAAATACTAATGTGACATTCTTTTTTATCTGTGTCTGTCAATATTTTTTTCATCCAAAATCATTTTTCTTTTGTGTAAGACAAATTCAAGGGGTATACAAAATGATAGTGATGTGCTGCCAATATTTTTTCAAGGGTTTCCCTGAAAAATACCCTTTTCTCCTGTAATTACACATCTACCTCAATGGCGTATTCATTTTCAGATAACATGAGTAAGAAATTAGAAAATGTTTTCTTACTGAAATAAGAAAATTCTTTCCAATATCTTTAAACAAAGAGATGCATCACCAAAAAAAAAAAACCAAACCAAAAAGCACCTCCAACCAAACCCCAATAGCACTTACTCTGAATGCTTATTTTTTTCCTAGAAATAATAGCTTATGGTAAAAAATTCCTGCCTGCTTGCATTTCTGTTTTTTGAACAGCAACCTGGGGGTTTCGATGCCTTTGAAATGCATGTCATATAATTTATGTTGAAGGGGAAAAAATGGATCTGTAATAAAAATGCACTTGCATTTAAATCTCTTGTTCTTGTGAGTCCCAGAGACTCTCCTTGTTAGAAGAAAACATAGGGAAGGGGCAAATATTTAAAAGGCAATTTAATTTTTCTACTCTCCCCCCCACACACGCTGCCTTTATTTCCAAGCCCCTCCTTTGTATGCTCTCCTGCTAGCTATTTCAAAAGTATTTCTTCTGAAAAAAAAATATATAAAAAAATAGGACATCACTTGTCTTCCTCAGAAGCTGTAGCCCATACTTCATGTTACCTGTAGTCACCAAACCATACTATCAAAATACCTGTAAGCACAGCTTCCCTCGGTGTAGCTGAGGCCAATTTTGTGTGCCTTGAAGGTAACCATCTTTGACATTTTCTCCACAGTTAAACAATACCATGCAGGACTAAGTAAGTCTAAACCAAATACAAACATCTGACACATAAGTGTAGTGATGACCTTGCTGCTATATCCGATGAGAAAGGTAAAGCTGGCAGATCAAGTCAGCTCTAGCTGGTCCATCAGGCTCTGAAGCTTTGGGACATTTTCACGCAGAACTGAGAAACTCTTTGTCTCGGTGTCTTTGCTTTGCTTGCCGCCTTCCCCTCCGTATCGTTTCACAGGCTCTCGACAGAGGAGCCAAGAGCGTCAGGCAGGAGAAAAGAAGAAACAGTTCAGTGGAGCCGTGTCCTGCCCTGCCGTGGGCTCCTCTCCCGGAGCAGCAGGTTTTCCATCCGCTATGCCAACGCGGTCAGAAGAGACAATTAAACCTTTTGTGTTTGCTAGGCCACCGACTGGCTGGTCCTTTATCAATTTCTATGGGAGACAAGTTAAAGTCGGAAAGAAAACAAGTCTCCCATCATAAAAATCTCATTCATTATTGTTCTTCTTCAATCAATGAAATATTAATCAAATGAAAACATTCCTACAGCATGAAGTGGACAGAAATTGCATTAACTTCAAAGTATTTCATCGCTGGCCTAAGCAGTCTGTGGACAATTGATTGTCTATTGTCTCTTCGTGAGTCCTCCATGGTGTCTACTTCGCGGCTTAAAAAGAAGTGCTTAACACAAGAAATCACCGTAAAACCAATACAAACTAACTTGCATTACAATTTTAAAACCGTAATTTATTGTGGAAATAAATTGTAGTCCCTATTATAACCTAAGCATTTCAAGCTGACCATTTCAGAACCTTCTTATAGTGAAATAAATAATTAGATAGTTATCACGTGTGGTATTTTGAAGGAATCAGTGTTTTATTAAATATAAGTATAGATGCTAGTTATCCATATAACACTTATTGTAACAATTTTCAGATCCTAACAGATAGAGATGAACCTTGCTAAGATTGTGCAACCATTCTCAGCCTCTTAGCTGTATACTAAGAAAATAATCTGTTTATATTTCTTCATCATACTGTAATGCTGTTGCTTGGTTCAAGTTTCAACTTCACTTGAAAGCTTCTGAGTTCATTATTTCATCCCTGAGGAAGGAAGTGAAAAAGTCCAAAGCATTAATTATAATAAATTAGTATTTTTAAAACCATACTACATTTTAAATAAAATAATCCATGTGTAGCGTGTTTTCTTGTTATTGTTTTACATTGGAGCGAGTTACCATTTACAGGGCAGATATTTTGGGAGCGCTCATTAAAAAAGAGCAAACGCAGTGTGCAAAGGTTATTTTGCCCAGGATCAGCGACAGCGGAGTCGGTGAGAAGAGAGCTGCCAGCCCAAGGGGTAGAGCCTGCGATGACGGTCAGACATCCAAACAGCGGGAGTTTGCAGTGAGAAAACCGCTAAACACATATGTGGTTTATAATCCTAAAACTTATCGCATGGGACCGTTCAGGAGGAAGCCATCGGTGGCAAGAAAACTTTATAAAAAGACTATTAGAGGGAAAAGATATTTATAAATAAAATGTGAATCCAACAGGAAAAAAACCCACATGAAGAAACTGGAATGTTATTAATTCTATACAGAAAGAAATAAGCATATGCGTGTACATGTAAGGACACAGAGTATACCTATAAAATATATTTAAAGCATCAAAGAAACAAGTGAGGTTTACGTTACATTTGGATATGGCATAGATGTATGGCATAGGTAACCTGTTTAAGTGAAAATACTACTTGCACCTTTTCTAAAATAGCAGCTTCTGTAGCATTTTGGCTTGAAGAAATTAGTCTATTAGCTATTTTGGGACAAGTACACGGAATTTAAATTTGAAAGAACTACTGGCAATTACATTCATTTCAGCTATTGGAACTAAAAGGGAATACTGCCGTGACAGGCAGATATAATTTTATTATTTTCCTTGAATTAAAGAAAAGGAATAATTATAGAAAACAATAGAATTATTGTGCTGAATGTGTTTTAAAACTATTTAACATGAAATGGAGCGCCGAGCAAAGCCTGAACCAGCTGCATTACAAATCTCAAGACATGACCATTAGATGAACTGCACTGAAAATGAGCGGGGGCACCGAGGGTTAGAAGTATTAATATGCAGCCAAAATAGGAAGTTTGGATAGTGAGTCTGCACATCCCTGCAGCCTGGCAAAGTGATAGACATACCTTGCTCTTTTTCTGTGAATTCCTAATTTAGCTGACATGATCCTGCAGCCTTTTTTCACGGCTATGGCATAGTCCGTGCCATACTCAAATACTCATACACCAGCTACTCAGCTAGGCTCAGCCGCTGCAAGCTAGGCTGGGCTTTAAAAGAATCTAACTCCCAACGGCATTTCATAAAAAATCGCCACGTTTTCAGGGAAACTCGTCATGCTGGGTGTAATAAACTCCATTTTTCTGTATAAAACCTGTTCTAAGGCACTTACAAAACTTAATAGCAAATGATAACCTTTCAACAGAGTCCCACAGAACACCTAAAGATTTCCTATACGATAGTGCCATCTGGGAAAGTGAACACTGATATGTTTAAAGTGGGAGATTAGTCCTTTTCTGTTTATCTAATAAAAGTTACCATCACTTCTTCTTTCACCACCTTTCCTTAGAAATCAATACGGCTGTAAACCCACTCTGCATTTTTAACAGGTACAATTTGTTTTCCGTCTAACTTTTCCCATGTTCCGCATCAGGAAATTCCTGCCTGAAATGAATGCATGGAGTGCCCGTGAAAGAGGTGCTAGAGAAAGATATCGTGCTCTGCATTATTTCTCTGACAGAAGTGGAACAAAACCTGTTTCCTGTTGAGATGCGGTTTTAATTTTCTTATCTAAAACTGAATTTAGACATGTTGCCAGTCAATAAGAGGATCGCAGTTATTCACAATTCTGCAAATACAGGTTTTTTCTTCTTCCCTCTGCTTTTTTTGAAGGTATTGCTTAAGGACCTCAGATAAGGTCCATGTTTTGCCAGGTAAAACCACGCCTGGAAGGGTCTGCTAAGACCTAGCGTAAACATACATAACTGAATTGACTTCTCAAACGGCCGTCGCCACAACAGAAGAGATAACCAAAATGGCAAGCAGATTAAAAAGAGCAGAAGTCACTATACCGTCAGCCTTTTCTGTCTTGTACTATTCTGTCTACTTGCAGATTTCCTTCGCTTCCAAGGTCACTCAAGCATGTAATAAGTAGATTTTCAGTGCCGTAGAACCTCCTGCATTAGCTGATGTTTTGACGTGTTTTTCTGCAGTCGCGCAATCAGGGATTCTCTACCTTTTCCTAAGTGGGCTACCGTGATAAAGCAAAAGCAGATTATTCATGCAACTACAAAAAATATCTTCTGGGTTTGCTCATCCAGTGTTTTTTGAATGTTCTCACATATCATCTAGTATTTCCAAACGTACCCGTTTTATGCTTCTAAACTGCCAGAACATATGCCCTCACCGATACTATAACACAAACCCATGGTTGCTTTCGTCAGTATAAGAGGCGGTTCAAAAGCAGTAAAAAAAATATCACTGATTCTAATGAGATTTTGCTCTACTTTTGTTTCTCAAGAGGTATCATAACTTTTTAAGCTCAGACCTAACTCAAGAAGTCTCATAAATAACCCTGGTATCTCAAGCCTAGACTCACAACAGGCCTAAGAAACAGCAGTACTACTCCAGCTGTAACCTAAAGCACAAGTGATTAAAGGATGCGTCCAACGTGCAAAGATCAAGTACTAAAAACTTCCTCAGTCTTTCGGATTTCAAGCCTTCATCTTTAATATCCTAGGAGCATAACAGAATTAAATTATATGCTGTACTGAGGTTGGGAACGATATTTCCAATTCTCTGCCTAAATCATTTTCCCTGGGCAAAATAAGAATAAAAAACCTAAGGTCATTTAGATGAAAGAAGAGGATAGAAAGCAACTAAGGCATTCGCTCGGGAGAGAGACCTTGGTTCCATTAAGTGCTTAAGGGATTACTTTATATTAACAGTTAGTGAACAAAACACATGAATGGCTCTTGTGAACAAGGCTCAGAACTTAGTTTTGCTCTATTCCAGGAAATTGTTCCATCAACCAGTTATTTTCTTTGAGCTAACGACAGTGAGTGATCGTTCAGGTAGACAGTCTGCATTTGAGGGCAAATCAAACTTGCAGTCATAATGTCTATGGATCTTTTTATTTACCAGGGATGAGAGTGCCATTAGAGACAGTTCTACTAAATGACAAAGTGGACAGTATTGTAAAAAAGTAGATTATCAAAAGCAGAAAAGTGGTATAACTTCAGTAAAAGGAGTGCTTTAACACTCTTGTAGCGAGTAATGGGTGAAGCAGGTAGTGACAGAATGGTTTCTAAGAGGCCAGAAAATTGATTAAAGCTCAGGAATTTTCTAGCAAATCAGCTAATCTAGGAGAGTGAAAAAGAGACCTAGTCCCTTATTGGCACAAGTCACCATTGGGCTTGATGGGGACTCAATATAAATCTGAACTGAAGGGAGAGTGAGGGTTCTTGATGGATATGTGGAAAAATAAATCATTTATTTTTAAACTTTGGGAAAAAAAACACAATCGCAAATCGCCAAACATAGCTGCCCAAGACAATTTGTTACTTCCTATAGATGGTATTTTATCAAAGACACTCCAAAGTCCTTCTGATGTAATAATTTAATTAAGGAAATATATATAACTTACACTGATATAAATATCTTTTGCCTACATAAGGCAAATAGTGTCAGGAAGAGGGATTTGCTGAAACAGCCAAAAGAGCCAAAGCTTTCCGGCATGCATAAAGCCTGTATGCCAGTATTATATATACTAACTACACCGATAAACAAACACCCACACCCCCTCCCAGCAAAACCAGAACCCAAAAGCTATTATTGCAGCCAGTAAAACCAAGCAAACTAGACTAAATCTTATATTTAGATGTTTCAAGAGTTAGTGTCATTCTTCTGAATATATTTAATGTAGTGTTTTAATTGGCATGTTAAAAGTTACAATATCGAACAAGTTATCTTCAAAAAATGTACCTTCCATCATAATTTTGATAATGAAAACGATCATCATTTAAGGTAATATTTGTAATATTTCATCTTGACCTCAGTGAGATAAAGATCCGTTTATGCATTAAATTGAGGATGAGGTTTAATAGCTCACGCTTAGATCCCCGACGCAGCAGAGATGTTCAATTCTGAACCTGAAGTTGTCAATGAAATCAAGAGCGGCCGATGCTTTCCAACTTCAGAATCCTCTTCTTGAATTCAGACTCAAATTCAGCAGACTGATTTGTCAAACTTTGAGCAGAATATACGAGAAGTTTTTAGAAATAGTGTTAATAGTGTGTCCTGTCTTTCAGGACTTATCTGTGGCATAGCGAAGAGAACTTCAAGGGACATGGGTATGCCTCCTCTTTTTTAGTTTTACAAATAAACAACACAACTTTTCTGCCGTAGGATGGTCTAGGTCAACTTTTGCGGAAACCAAATTCTCAAAGACGAGTGGTTTGTTTATGTTATAGCAAATTCAGGGCAACGTGATATGTATATACCTGCAAATGAAGTTATAAATAATATAATCATCATGGAATACAATACTCGTATGTAATGTGGCATGCCGTGTGTAAAATTACGCGTAATATAAAATAACTAATTATTTTATGACTTGTATATAGCAGCATGGTTCAATTACAGCAGCATCGGGACAAAGAGGCAAAGGCAAAGTAAGCTGTTATGAAGGCATAATAGCCCTTGGGATGTGCCTACAGTTGTGGGGTGGTAGCTAGCGCTTAAAATCATCCTGCCCTTCAGTATATCTCAACTTTATCCCTTCCTAGAGGCCAATAGGAACATTGAGCTCAAATCGGGGGGAGTCTGTCCTCCCCTCCGTCCTTCCGCAAGCTCGGTCCTCCTCGCCCACCCCTGCCCGTGGAAGCAGCAGGGTGACACACAGCACCTCGGCCTCCGCTTCACAACAGGCGATCTCTGCCAGAGCTGCCGACGTGCCATAAACTACGGCCGAGTGGCATTACGTAGCTTTTCTTACAGCCTCAGAACTCTGTGAATGGAATTCCCGCTATATTTTTGAACCCCCTCTGATTACTGGGAATTAAAGTTCTACGCCAGCGTTCTGTTACTTCTTGAGAAAATGTTTTTAACCCAAGAAATCAAAATGCAATCAAACCCTCCTTAAGAATAAAAGGAACTTCCATTTGTCAGCTGAATAGTTCTTTTTAGCTGAAGCAACACAGAGGACTGGAAGAACCAGGTAGCTTAATCCCATGCTTTTGGAGGCTTCCATTCAGAATAAACAATTCATAGATCTGTCAGGTTCCATTTAAAAGTAACCCCCCTGTTGCTATCCTTCTTATAAGCAGGTACGAGACTAAGCCTCAGAGTGGAAATTTTCACTTCCCTGCAAGTCAGCATGCCAAAAGATACCGAATAGTTCCCAAACTCCTCGGCAAGGTATTTTTAGAACACCATCTAATAACGGTAGATAGGTAATTTCCCCCCTCCCCAGGGAAGACTCAGAACTGCTCGGTGAGCCAAATTAAATGAAAAAGTTTCAAAACACTGAAAATTCCTTCATTTTCTTGAACTAAAACTTCCTTCCTCGAAACAAATACACCATTTGCATTTTTATGTTTGGGTTTGGTTGGGTTTTTTTACTAGGTGGTTCATAGCTTGTAAGTTACTTCTACCTCCACAGCTTTTACCCCTTTAATATTTCCAAGAAAACTTTATACATTCTTTTCCTGAATGCCTAATTTAATGACATTTCATTTCAGATTACCATATTTTTACCTACTTCTACTATTTTAGCCCTAAAGTCATCACAATCTTTTCTACATTACGGCAGAGTTGCACTTGGCATTGATCACACTTCGTCTTTATATTTCGTTCAGCCATCCCTACTTTTTATGTTTAATTAGCGAAAATATCAAATGAAATTTGCTCCTAAATGTCTTTGCAGAACGACTGTAAGAACTTATTTCCGTTCCGATTGCTTCCTAGCCAGAGTGCAGCAATGGATACGGCGGGGCACTGCCATTTTGAGTTTATGATGTTTCCAAGTTTTACCAAGAAGCGATACTTTCCATTTCCACCTTTCAGTCCTATTCTGCCTACGCTACCGTATTGTCAATAACATTTTCCCGTCGCTTTAGCCTTTACTAACTTCACGCCTAGCAGCTGTGCTGCTTTCCCCACTGAATTTACATTATTACTAAAAGGATTCATATGGTTTCTACTGCTTGCTTTACTTTCCTCTTCGAAACATGACTCGGTTCGGCTTTTGAGAATTTTCACTCTCTCCTCATAATTTGTGATGTCTGCTCAATTTTCCTTTTAGTTGTTACAGGTGTCTGACTACTCTTAGTATTCTTCTTTAGAATATTACATATTCAAGTAGTTCTAATGTTCAAGTTTTATTTTTTTAAGATACAATCAGTTCAAATTTCAATTTAAAAGAAAAACTCAGAACCTTCTTTATATTTATTTAAGATTTTCACTACAGCTGACCTCACTTAGTTCATTTATCAGTTTTCCATTTTTAAATACAGACCTTCAGCTACAAACCTCACATCTGCAGAAATTTGTGAAATAAGTTTCTCCATGCTTGTGAAGTACTCTGTTGCTATAGTGATGGCTGTGATAGAAAAAGCTATGAGAAAAGCAGTAACTCTGTCTTGAGGACATGGTTTCAATAAAGTCTAATAAATGAAATATACAGCTGTAGAGAGAAAATAAAAAGATAAGACAAAATATTGAATACTCTTTTTTTTTTTCCCCCATGAGGATCATCCATTTTACACACTTCACCAGATAGTCCTGGGGGGAGAGGAGGTGGCGGGGAGGAAAGCACGCAACCGCACCGGTTCTATCTAGTTGCAAATTTAGAAGGAGGTGTGGAGTTGAAAAGCAAACTTAACCCCAGAATTTCCTAGATTATTAGGCTTGGGGATATTTTTCTTTAACAAAGTGTCACTGCTGTTCTGGCCCTTCCCTGGAAATGCAAAAAAACGTAACCTCAGTTTTGTAATAATTGAAATACTGTTTCCTATCATTTTCTGTGTGGAAGATTAGTGCCTTTTCTGCTGCACCATTTTTTTTTTTTTTTCCTTTTGCCTCTAGCCATAAAAAACCTACCTCTGCTGTATACAATCCGGGAAGGCCTGGCTGATTTACAATACACTCTTTACCAGCCTCAACTATTTTGGGGTTAATCTATCTCCGCTAGCACACATGCAACACTGCTTATATCACTGTCAGATGTAGCCCAGAGATAGCTATCTTGAATTGTTTATGATGATTTAAAACCCAGAGAGTTTCAAAACAGAAACAGACAAAGTTTGTTGGAACAAAAGGTAAGGAGAAATCGAAGGCAAAATGTCTCTCAGGTAAAATGTCACTGTTTTCTGAAGGTATTACTGAACGTGTTCCCGAGCTATATTCTCGGTGTAGGTAACGTACGTATCTGAATATAGATAAGAATATGTTTAAGTATACCTACTAAATTTTTGCTGACCGTTTTCCGCACACAGTTAATGGGCAGAGTACAGCATGTTTAATACCATTTTGAAATATATTAAATTTACTAAAATAAGATCTGTTTTCAATTCTTGGTGAAATGAAATGAGGTAACGGAGCTGCAGCAATCATATTACAGAACCATTTCTGCTACCCAGGCTGCTGAGTCATTCTTATTAATCACGCATACTTAATTTATGCACGCGTGTGTATATACATACGTGCCTCTCTACCTTGTTTAGCTTATTTATGATTATATACATTTTTAAGAATACAAAGCAAAATGATTTTTGCATACCAGTATTCCATGCTTGATCCAGATGCAGTTTTCTCCAAACGGTGTAGAAAGTAAAGAATTAGTATATTAGGGCAGTGCAAGAGCTTACACCCACCTGGAAAGTTAATTTACATTTTGTCATTTTGTGATGTAAAATAACCAGTGTGGATCCAGAATCTGATGGCACACTAGAATAAAAATTAAATAAGCTGCACTATCATCTAACTGGGTTAATCTTTTTTAGACAAAACCTCTTTTCTGATATTTCAAGAACCTGTCAGTAAAGAAATGCAATTCTTTAACTATATAATCGTCAGGAATGTAGCATTGTTGCACATTAGAAAACTCACGGAATGCAAAAAAGATCACTTCATCTGCCTCCCTCTAAAAAAGGTGGATTCCAGAAGAAATCTATAGGCTCAGAGGCTGTCGATGTCAGAGCTGAGAGTTCTGAGTTTGCCTTTAGGAAAAGGTACATGACTGGTAGAAATGTCTGATTTCACCCACGTCTGCAGAATGAGATTTGCATGTGGAAGGTTTTTTTGAGCAGGTTACCAACGACGGCTACGGCTTCTCAAGGTAGACCTGCTGCTGGACAGACTAGGTGACATAGACACAAGTGCTAAAAGAAAGAGTAAGTGGCATACTTGGTTTCGTTTCAGACATTCTAAGAAAATTCAATAAAATCCATGACGGTGGGACCTGCTACTTTAAATTTCTCATATCTAGAGATGCTCAGCGTACCCATTTGATTTCTTGGATTACTTTATGGCCTGTTCTTAAATCTGGGGCTACACTATTAAACACCTAACCATTGGAATTCCTTTTCTCTTTTTGTTCTTCTGTAATAGCTACTTCAGGAAATCAGCTCAAGGCTCCTCAGAAGTATGACAAAGAATTAGGGTTGCTATTCTGGAGGTGAAGCGGCAGCCTCCTCTTGCCACGAGAAGGTGAAGGTCAAAGACAGGAGAAAATGCTTTGGAGACTTAATTTGCTCGCTGGCCATTAGAGGGAAGTTACGGGAGTTGGGCAGCGACGGCTGCTGTTGGGAAGGATCACACCTCTCTTCCCTTCCTTCATCCAGAGATGTCAGTTTAGGTACCCCAAGCTTACGCAGCGACAGAGAGAAATCCTTTCTCGGTGCCTGGTAGGAACAAGCAGGCAACAGTTTTGCTGCCCCAGCAGTCTGTTCCCAAGGCAACTGTCTCATTCACCTGAGCTCAGCGCCGGCCTCGGTGCTTCCTAAAGGCAGAGCTTTCGTATATGTTCCTGTCTTCATTTTTATCATTCTCATTTCAGACTAATGGTGCGCACAATTTCTCTCCATTTTTTCTTCAAAATCATTTAAAGGGAAAAACCTATCATGCCTGACAAACAGAAATTTCCTGTGCCTGAACTCCTTGTTCATAAAGTTCAGGTCCAGAAAATGACATCATCACTGTGTTTGCACTCGCATTTATGAATACATGAATACCTAATCTTTTAGCAAGAAGGCCCTAATTCCCATTATTTCCTTCACCCTTCTTGACATGTCACGCTGTGAATTTGTAATTGGAATCAACCGAGAATTTTTTTCAAGACATTTTTTTAGAAAGCTCATCAAACCCCAAAACTCTGTGGGAACTTACGTCAGAAAGTTCTCATGAACTCTAAGAGTTAGGATGCTATTCCAAAATCCTCGTGGCAAAGAGTCTTCTAATCTGCCAGTGCTCGCTGGAAGACCGTTATTTCTCTCCTGGAACTGCAAGCCACCTCTTAAGTTGATATACGTTGGCGTTAGTGTTGTCTTTGGGAAACAAAGCGAAACAAAGCCAAACCCCCAAACCACCAAAAAACCCCACCGCTTTTCAAAACTTCGGAGTAACACAGTTTGCACCGTTGCCATTGTCCCCGTATGTTCAGTTTTTATTTGCCAGACTGTTGCGCAGAGAAACTTATTTGTAATCTGTTACCTCGATATCCTCAAAAAAGAAGTTTACAAGTAGTAGAAGCGACGTAGATACCATCAGCAGCAAAGGTAGGCATAATTCCACCTAGTTGTTCACTAACCTGGAGATTAGAGAACATACTGCCTGGAGGAGGCACACTTTCATCAGTCTCAAAGCCTGCTTCACCAAGTTGGCCAGCCTGCTGCCAAAGATTTCTTTGCCTCCTCTAGACAGGTGGATCCCATCCCTCCCTACCAGGTCATAGTCACGGAAGAATGTTCTGCTGTCACAAAAGCCAAAGCCCTCACGACGGCACCAGCCAGGAAATCAGAAGTTGATTGGCATTATAGATCTTTTTCTGGCTGCACCCTTTGCTGTAACTCATAAAATGGACGCAAAGAGAACTTAGGCACCAATACTTTCCACTTGCACCCCCAGGGCTTTGTAGTCTTCCTTGATTCTCCCCAGGTTTCAGCCTGTAGCGTCATTTGTGCCCACACGAAAGAGTAGCAACGGACGGTAGTTTGTGCTCGTGGCAAGTTGCGGCACCCTCTTGTCCACATCTCGGACCTTAGCTCCCAGCGGGTAACGTCCCTCCTGTGACTCCCCGTCTGCCGGCCCCTTAACCGAGAGTCACCCACTATGAGCACTCATCATTTCTTTTGGTGGTAGCCCCTGTCCGGTGCTGGTACAGTTTCTCCTTGCAGACCTCGCTCGTGGGTGTCCACAGCTGTTAAAGCTTCCTACCTGGTTTTGGTTGTAATGCTGGAGGGTGGGGACTGAAGCAGAGTCCTGCTTTTGTGGGTCACCAGGGTCCAAGGCGCCTCATTCTCTGTGGTGTCCACCGCAGGAGCGCGGTTCTGAAACTACTTATCTCTCTCCGTCTCAGCCCCTCTGGTACTGTGCAGCCTTTTAACTGTTTCTTGCAACTCAGCTGCCTGCTGCAACAGCTCATCAACCTGTGCATATCTTTTGCTAGCACTTACCTTTTCTGCAGGAGAAGGCTCTGGGCACTCATTGCAACCTAATGTCTGTACAGAAGTCTCCTTCCTTTCCAGTCCCGTCTGGCTGGAAGCATCAGATGCCTCAGTAGAAACGTTTTCTCTGTTGAAACACTGCTTTTAACTCTGAGATGAGTACCCAACATTATGGCAGAGACCTAGAGCGCTTTCCCGGGCTGTTGGCCTACAAGCAAGGTGCACAGCCCTTCTCATGCTTCCTTCTGCACCGCCTTCCTTCTGCGCACGCCGCTGCACCCTCTCGATCCCTCTTGGCATGTCCTGCTGGCCCAAGCCACGTCAGCCTCGAGAGAGAGGGTTGCCAGTTCCTGGTGGGGCTCTGCTCTTCCTCGGCTTTCCCTGGCTCCGGGAACCCCCACGTACAACTCGATCTAGCCTCAGCCACAGAGCTCACCGGTGCTGCAGCTGCAAGCCTCACCAACTAATGTGGATAAAGACCACAAAATCTAGTGGAAAAGCGGGCCACCCAATAAAGCGGAGGAGATAACTACAGAGAACGTCAGGTATTTATTGCCACCTCCTCATCACACCTGAATTATTCTGCATTGCAGAGTTGTGGGTTTGGGATTTTTTGCTTTTAATTTCTACGTGGCAAAGGTTGTCTTAGCAAGATGTTAGCCGTGACATGCAAGATCTGCAGGTAGTTGGCAACAAGCAGTAAGAATTTGAGAGACGGTTGAAAAATACGGTCTATTATTCCTCTGCTGAAGTAAAGCACTGTGAAAAGCTCTCTGAGCACTGAATACACAGCTGGGAGGGAAAAGGGATGTGAGCTGTAGTCAGTAGCAGCATCAAGTGTAAAATACATCGATGCTTAAATACGTAGAGGGAGTGCAGGCTCAGCTGTGCCACTATTACAGAGCTGACTGAAAGAATGGCAAACACACAGTATAAAGTATAATACGGGTCTGAAGTCTCGAAGGAAGGAATTGAAGACCCTGCCCACATTTCTATCAGTGCTTTAGAGTAAGGGCAATGGGAGAATTACTATGTTGCAACAACAGCAGTTGCAGGGATGTTATTTTCTGCTAATTCCTCTGCAGTGCAAATAATAAGGATGTCATGGCAACAATCTGTTATGCCACCGAAATGATTTTCCAGACCTACAACAGCCAAATGGAAAAACAAGACAAAGTAAGACGAGGCAAGGCTCAGTCTCTAGCAGCACGATCTTCAGCCGTGCACTCTCTGACTTCATCTACATGTGTTCACAGGCTGAATGGGGCTAATGTTTTCCTGCTAAACATCTAGCAGATGGAAAAGAAGTGTGTATACATCCACCCCCAAAATTCCAAAAAGCTTGTGGCAGATTTATAGCTTTCAAAATACTGTGTGGTTGATTGCTCATTCCAGAGGAGAAAAGTCTGAGGCGACTCACAAATATGGTTTCAGTCTTGAAGATCAAATTTGAATAAACTTGCTTTTGGTGGAGCCTTGAGGCATCCTTCCGAACCATGCTGGGTACTTGGCTGCTGCTCTGACAAGTGCTTTACAATCCTCCTG
Source organism: Elanus axillaris (assembly GCA_026212715.1). Classification (NCBI taxonomy): domain Eukaryota; kingdom Metazoa; phylum Chordata; class Aves; order Accipitriformes; family Accipitridae; genus Elanus; species Elanus axillaris. Next base: position 2,614,813 of record JANZLQ010000013.1, on the reverse strand, counting down.
CTAGTTTAAGGTTGGCTTCACATCCACACAGCAGTTTCCCAAGCTCATTTGTAATTGTTGCTACATAAAACACACCCTGACTTTGATATTTCTTTAACAAGAATCAAAAGGAAAAGCGCTTATAACATTCAAAAGGTGGACTGCCATCCCTTTTACAGTCTCTTATCTTCTGACACTGAATTGCGGTTCAGTAGTGGTCAGCAGCTCAGTAAATCATGACCCTTTCCTAATATGTCTTGGTAGAGAATTAACGACATTTACAAGTTGTATTAAATAGTGAGATACTGTACTTGCCACCCAGCTCGGAAACTGTGTGTAGTTCAAGAGAACAAAACGGGGTCAGGAGGTAGCAAACCCTCATGATAGAAGGCTGATATATCATTTTTATCGTCATAATTCTTACTGGCTTCTTATTCCAGGTCTCAGTGACGTTGGTGTGAATCATGCTAAGGAGCTTCCTATGAAGAATTGTCTCCTGTGGCCTTTTGACATGTGTCCTATAGCCACCCAAAGGGGAAACTGCTCTCGGTGAGAACTCTGCACTAGGCAACCTGTGTTCTCCCAACAGGGCTCACCCTCCAGTCCTCCTAAAAATGTGTAGAAACTGAAAACTGGTCATAAGTGGAAAGATCAGGCTGAGTAGGTGAGCTGCTGAGGCACAGTGAATCACAATTTACTGACTTACTGATTTAGGAAGCTCAGGGCAAGTTGTTTAAAGGTTCATCTGCAGCAATCTCTGCGGAAGCTGGAAGAAAGCCTGTAGGCTACAAAAAGAAAGATTTGTGGTGGGTAATAGCAAGTCACTAAGTTTCTATGTGGCCTGAAACAGTCGGAAGTTGTGCATATGTGTAATAAGAACAATTAATAAAGAACCCGCTTAATTTTAGGACCCAGAAAACTTTTATCTTATGACTCAGTAAACATTATTTAAAATAAGGTAGAAATGTTCAGCATAGTTAATCCCAGTGCAAGACAGTACACCAGGCAAACAAAGCATCTCCTATAAACAGAACAAAGAACACGGTCAAACTTAGAGCACAGGGAATGCTGAATTGTCATTTAAACAAACAAACAAATAAAAAGGCTTGCATAAGCATAGAAACACTATCAGGAAAAAAAAAAAAGAGTTTTACAGAAATGGTGAATGGGAGAAAAAGGAAAAAAGGCAAAACTTTATTGCTATTTGCTCCAGAAAAAAAAAAAAAAAAAGAAAAAGAAAGAAAAAGAACAAAAGTGCACAAGAAGCTGTTTCCGGGGAGGGTTGACAACTTCCTAAAGTTTGAAATGTGGACCAGCTTCTTTTTCAGATTCATATAGGCTCCTTAATGGGATGGTCTTCCGCATACAAAGAACTATTAATCAGCCTCAAGTCCTGCATCCCCCATTAAGACTATATGTACGGGGGAAGAAAAGTAATATTATATAGTTTAATGTAGGCCGTGAGATTTGTGACAGAAACAGAGGAACTCCTACATTACACGGGGCACTTCTTACCAAAAAATCCTCCTTCAGACATTGAAACAGTTGATAGAAGTATTTTGATAAATTCTATGACTCATGGCAGAAAGACACTACAGACAAACATTTTTAGTTTTTTGTATGTTTTTAAATGTGGCATCAAAGACAGTAGAAGATTAGAAGAGAGGAGACACTTATGTTACAGTGCTCACAACCATATGTAACGTTTAAAACACTGAAGATATTCTAATATGCAAATTTGAGATGCCTGTGATTTATTTCTCTAACACCAGAAAAAATGTTCCCCAAAGCAAAGAACTATCCTGGGAAAGTATAAAACCAGCAAGTACTACCGAGTGCCTATGCAAGCTGAAGCTAAAGAAAAAGAGGCAGCAACACAAAGCTGGTTAAGCTGTGCCCAATGCATCCTAAACCAGTGCTTGGGAAAACAGCACTCAGAATCAAAAATACTCAATAAATGGACATCAGTGTCAGGGTTCTGAAAAAAAAGTATATTCACAGCTTGAGGATGGAACTGTTTCAAATACTGAGCATGATTGTCACTGTGCCTCTAGCTGATCCTCTAGTTAAACAAATATGCTTTGCAGAAGGCAGCTGCCAGACAATTAGCACCTCTATCTGCAACCAAGCTACAATTTGCAACTGATAGATCAATGACCTACTTGACTTCGGTTCATCTTCAAAGCCAGGTAGGGGTAATTCTAACAACACTGATTTATAAAAATATTAGATAACATGGGACTAAAGTAGATTAAAAAATTGCAAAAAAAAACCCAAAAACCAAACCCCAAATCCGTTCTACTAGCAGAATTACAGAAGCCTGGATGCTTGGCGTTTACAACAGCTGGCAGAAAGATGCACTGGGCTCCTCTGGGTGCCGGGTGTTTGCAGTCTACAGACCTGCTTGAAGCAGAGGATTCGCATGGACATGAGAGTACGTGGCAGTTACCACGACCTCTTACTGACAGTCTGGAACACGTGACGTATTTCAAGTAGATGGACACTACGCAGCAAGTTGAAGTTAAGGATAAACTACATTGACACTCGTTTTAGGATGCGTACGGATATTACAGAGGGCCAATTAGGTTTCCACATTCTGTGACTATTATTCAGGGACTTGTGAATCTTTTGCACGGCAAACACGTTTTATGGAGAAGGTCAGTGGTCCAAGAATTAGTATAGGAAAGAGCAGGTACCTGTTTCAGCTTCCGCTGCAAATGCCTTAAATCATGCTGCTTAGAAGAAACCGAGCTCTGTCTGACACTGACCTGTGGGCTGACATCACACAGGTGGAACAGCAGAGAGTATTTCAGAACGCAGTAATGTTTTTCTATCTCCACTGGAGACCTGCTGGCCACCCTGCAGACTTCAAGGTATCAGATATCAGCCTCCCAAACCCGTCTGATCACAGGAAACGATTTCTAAAAGATATCGCCTCCCACCAAAGGGGCGTGAGGCTACGGCTCCCCGTCTGTGATCCCTTCCGCCACTGCCAATCCATATTGGATCTGCACCAGCGGTGTCCACTTCCATCAGGCAGGGGACGGTGTAGGGGAGGACGACCTCCTGGAAGACCTCCTGTCCGCACAGCAGGTGCCACTGTAAGTGGTACCCAGGCATCCAGCTTCCGTACTGCATCCCCTGGGAGCAAAACTACTTTGCATGTAGCAGGAGTGCTCTTGAGCGTGCGCTTCAGGACACTGAGTACAGACTGGTGCTGAAAAAGAACGCTTGTACACTGAACTGCTAATGCGGACACACGCAAATATATTTCATACCTAGGGGACTGAAGAGGGCAAATCTGTGTCAGGCATGAATGTGAATTACAGCTGGGTGCTAGGTGTGCATTTAACAGAGTTTATTGCAGTAAAATTCAAAGAAACCGTTTTACCAGTCAAAGCTGATGCAAGGAAACTGTAGGGTTTCTTTTCCTCCATAGAATCATGCAAATGTTTAAAAAAGTTACCATGAAACGTAATGGAAACTCCTGAGTTTTAAACACTTGCAGTTTCATTTTGAAAGTTCCAAATGTTATTTTGTTCATCTGATTGATAACTTTTAGTGGTATGCATTGATATTATGACATAGAACATCTGAAAATATACTGTAGGACAGAGCAGCACAGATGGGCTCCTTCCTCTCACCTTTCTTCTCATTTCTTCCTATAAATGGGAGGACCTAAGATTCCTCTTGCCTGCTTCTCAAAGCACCTGACAGAGATACTGAATAAAGTTTAATTTTAATCTTAAGAATATGATAGAATACATTAAATCCCTAACTGTTCCTTTTAGGACAAACCACACGCTTGCAAAAAAAATAAAACCTAAATTAACATTTTTCTTTCTGTAGTCGTACTTCTAATTTTTCCAGTGGCATGGGTCAGATAGAAATTAACCATGTCCTTTAATTTTAATGTCAAGTGGTAATTCAATTAACTGAACAACACACAGGATATGAACTGATCCTTTTTGAACTTTTATAATTTGTAGAATCAGTTCCTATTTGCTGCATAGTTCAACTGATTGCATTGTTATCTGTGATGGATGCACTCGACTCCTTAACCAAACTAGTAGGAGTTCGGTACAGGCTCCAAGGAGGTAAAGACCTGAGCTGTAGCTGGGCCAAGAACTCCTCTAGTTTCAATCCGTTCCCTGAAAACCCACGAAGGAGCAGAGTGACACAGTGAGCACCGATGCAGATGAGCTTGGAACGCGGATGGTGCAATTAACACATGAACAGCGGTAGGCTTTTCCAAGACTCATTTATCAAGGACCAAAGAAAGTTGTGGGTACAAGGAGGCTCATACGTACCTTTCACATCGCATGTCATTTGACCACAAGCCAACCACTTCATTCCATAAATACGACAGCCTAAGAGAGCCTTCCCTGAGCTTTCCCCGGCTGCGCGGCGGTGATCTCCCCTTGGGCTGGGACGTCTCTCGAGGTTGCTCCTGGAGGCAGAGAGACCTTTTGCCAGATCTTTGGTAAGCGACCGCTATGGTGCATAACCTTGTAGTATGGTAACTTTGATTTGTGCCTTGGTAACTTTGATTTGTGTCTTGGTAGTTCTGAATCAGTGTTCTTGTTTCTTACAGTAATAAGAGTGAACCTTGCCATTGAACTTTAAGTCGCGCTTTTACGACATCATATTAAAACCACTTTTGCTAATACCTTAGACAGTGGTTCTTTAAACGATCTAAATCACCCATTTGTGACATTATCTTGAAAACTTCCTCCTCGGTTGAATAATGAAATCTGCCCCAGGGCGCTCTCAGTAACTAACGCGTGTCCTGTAACGGGGATACAGTGCTGCGTTTCTAATGTGCAAGCTCCAATTGCCATGGCGGGGAGGGGGGAGGAATTACTGCCATTACCAGGCTAAAGCACCTCTGATTCCTCCACCGGACTTGGTCCTGGGCAGTTCATAACTTCAGATCTAGGCACGCAGCTTCTGATGAGCTTCTGACAGATCTAGTTTCTGCCTAAATCTCTAATGAAGTACTCAGGTTCTTTAATGTATCTAGCCCAATGAAACAATTACGATCCTTATTCTTGCCTGGTGTTCCAGATTCTCTAAAGAAAACCAACAAAACCACTATAATTTTAGGAACTGACTCCACTACTGCACACAGAAAGGGCAGGCGATGAAGAAATAGCACCTATTGTCACCTCGGTCAGCTAGGCAGAGACCAAGTTTCTAGCACAAACCTATCCCAGAATCCCAGAGTTAAAATCCTGCGTTTTCATCTATCAGCAGCCAAATAACCCGCAGGGCTGCAACAGTAGCCACCGTCACATCCTAGCTATGCAGAGTAGTCTGAGCTTCCTTAAGAAACTACCAGATGATCGGACCTCAGACCAGGCAAAATCTGCACGTAACAAAACACTGCGGAATCTAAATTAGGCCGTGTCATCCAGAAAGGGAAAGGAAATTTCAAATCTGTTAAGAGGGTGAATTGGGTTTCTATAGCCATAGAAGAATATGCAAGTCCGTTGCTGAGGATACTGACTCCAGCGAGTTCAGGTCCTTACACAGAGATGTGGGGACTGTATACTTATTCTGGACGTTTTCAAGACTGTAAGAGCTCATTTCTACAAACTGAAATCAATTGCTAACTCTAATTAAATCCCTCTTTGGTTTCCTTCGGCCCTTCTCTATAGTACATTACTATAGAAGTACAGCAGTTCTGAAAGCAGTATTCACCAATGAACGGAAAATTACTGCTATTATTTGAGATTGGGTTCTTTGATACAGTTTGGTTAAACAGAGATACCTCTAAATTCTAATATGTAATTTGAGATCTGTATGCAAGAACATTTAATTAATTAAACATTTATTAAACTGTAATGAGAAGGCACTTCTTGGCCAACCACAACTGAATTTCCATTATTCCCTCTAGATTTATTCTCCATTTCTCTTTTTTCCTGCCAAAACTGTTGAGGTGAATAGCAGAGATCTTTTCATTACATCATGTTTTAATGTACAGTTCATTCCCAATCTTTCAATACATAGCTATTAAGATCTGTTGACACTTCCAGATGTTGTAACCTCAACTAGATGCCTTGAAGTTACTAGTGAAGTGACCGACCCCCAGAACACCATTTGGAGCCTGTAATTCAGCTACTGGAATCAGGCTACTGTGCACTGAAAGAAAGAGCTGCCTCGGAAAGGTGATCTGAAAAACTCACCGGTGAGGAACAACCTGGAACTACTCAATAGGGAAAAAGATGAGCTTTAAACTCCAATACCGGTCTTTCCAGGGCCTCCGTGCCTGAATCAGGGCTTGAAGAAAGTGTCTTCTTCCTAGAGCGGCAAGGTACCAGTCAGGTTTTTTTGAAAATATTGACTGCTTTTCTAAAGTTACGGAGTTATGATGCTAACTACGCTCCGTAGTAGTTAGAATACCTCTCATGAAGATCAAGGTTTAACTTAAGTGAAATTTAATCTCGGCAGTAACACAAACTCTGGTCTGCCTTGTGAGAAAGGCTAAAATGAAAGGGTTAATATTCAGGTGAAATTTCAGAAATAAACAGAAGATTTGTGGGACTAGAGTAGTATACACAAAAAAAGGAAAATACTTCTTGACTTAGTGGGTTTGACTTTTTTTTTTAAATCCAGGGAATTAAATGTGAAATGTGTAAGAAACCCCTAGCACCAGCCCAGTCCTAAGTAACTAGCTGATAAGTAAAATCATATTTCTGATTCTCGGTGCAGCCAGGGCTCATTCTCCTTCTGGCAAACTGAACCTTTTGTTACTTTTTGTGCAGTAGCCATAGTCGAACAGGAAGCAGGAGCGTTGTTCTACATCCATTTGGTTATTTTTTTCCCAAAAAATGGATGGTTAGGCACTGCCCTACATCTCAGAAACTGGTTTTGAGTCACCTTCATCTGCAAATAGATGTGGTAAGAGCCTTGGTTTCATGGGGGTACGCTCTAACCACTGAGTACATAAAGAAAGGCAAAACTGCTACCAAAATTTTTGGAAGAGACAGACACAAGAATCTTTGAGGGGCACGTGTCGTGCAACATTTTTTTTAGGCATACTAGGGATACGTTTATCTGATTACACTTTCAGAGTATTTAGAAAATTCCGCACCTGATGGGCACAAGCAAGTTGCTTTGCAGCTGAAGTTTTTAAGCCGAGGACTGCTCTCACAGCCGCTAAAGATCTAGAGCTGTGTTTTAGCTACTGACTTCATCCTTTAAAAAAATCTGGCCTTAAGCATACACCACCATCTCCCAATTGCCACTGGGAAATTCGGAGTGATGTAGCCACAGGGCTGTGAGCCACACACTCATGCAGCCAAGGCACTGGCTCCTCTGGACCACGGGATGGACCCGGCACGCGTTCCCACTGGTGAAGAAGTCTTGGTCCTGGCTGGTGGGCTCAACTTCCACCTCGGGGCAGCCTTCAGCACCCTCCTGAGCGTCTGTGGATGTGTCTCCTGCAAGGTCGGCTGTCTTCCCTCTTCTTGGCTTCCTAATATCCCGTAAGCTGACAGTAGCCTGGCTGGTCCCATCAGCCCAGCCCAATCTCTGTGATTTGCTGTGTATCAAAAGTTAATTGTTACCTGAGTTACTATCAATTTCCTGTCTCCTACCCCAAATGCGTTACACAGATATAAAGTTGTTAAGAGTTCATCTGTGGGTTTAGTTTTGCATTTGTTTCCCCCCTCCAGTATATACCTAAACCATTAGAGCAGGGAAGATGTAGTCCACAGCTTTTGGGAAAGCCTCACCTCATTAAAGTTCCTGTTATTTTCCCTGTTTTCCCAACACGCACCAGAATCCTCTAATGACTTAAAGCTAGATAGACATGCTGAAGGTCCCACCTAGACGAGCAGTGCTTTCAGGGAGGTTTAACCCCACCACAGATTGTTAGTACTAGCATCAGCTCCGTAGGACTCAGCTGAGAGGTTGCAGCGTCCCAGGCAAAATGTTGGAAAGGGATAGATACACAATGCACTTTTCCCCAGGCCACAAATAGTCTGAACAGGGGAGGTACCAGCTGTGAGTACAGGCATTTTGAAACAAAAGTTTCTGAATTTTCTCCAAGTTTCACATGCATTCGATGTTTAAAAACTCCGTAGAAAATTAGGTTTTAAACTACTCATTTTTATTCAGAATGAAGATAAATTTTGATATGTAGCAGCTCAGTGAAAGAGGTGTTCTGTTTTCCCATCGTCCCTCCTGTTACTTTAGTGCACATCATAAAGAGATACTCCAGCTGACCTATTTTTTAATACCTATCACAGGAAAACGAACCAATTCCCAGGTGTCCAACTTGGTCCTCATACCTAAGGCACACAAAACTAGCATAGATTTTTGAAAGTTTAATCTCAAACAGAATTTAGATGGCTCCAAGATTGCATACTCATACTTTATCTCAAAAGAAATTTCTTTTTGAGCTGCTGGTAATACTTATCTGTATGTAACGGACATATTTCTTTCTTTATTGAATGGAAAGAATTTAGACTAGCACCAGATAAATGTCTTCAGAGATGTGGATAAAATCTAAACATGAAAGAATGAAGGCTTAAGAAATTTCCACCAACAAATGCCTTCCTTCCAAAGGTTTCTGTCTAACATCTAGGATGCTGGAACTCCTAAGGTTATAGATTATTTTCTTAGTAATTTAAAGTTCCTGATAAGGGAATGTTCATCACCAAACCTCCAAGTCAGAAGCCACCAACTGTTAAATTCTCATGTTATTTTTACAGGGGAGGCCAGAAGGAAAAGACCTTCTAGCTGAAAATGTTCAACAGTGGTGTCTGTTCTTGGCTCAGACGGATTTGTTAAACATAGTTTAAAACCTTGGAACAAACTTTAGCCTGCTGCTATTTCTCCATCTGCTGTTTGTATTAGGGAAGCTAGCTTTTCTGATGATCCTGAAGCTCTGTCCAAAGATGATTTATTGTCTGATCTTGGCTCCTCTGGGTTTTGCTCCTCTGATGTCTTTAAGGCCCTAGGAAGTTCAGCCGAGATAACATTAAGAGCAATGGGATTTTTTCTTCAAATTGTCCTTAGTGTAGACAAGGCCATGATTTCTGTGACATTCCCATGGCTACAACTAATTTAATACTTGGTCTTCCATAGTTCTAGCTTTAGAAATAAACTTGTAGTTTGAAGGCTTGTTTTTATTGCTTATTTTCTGCTCTCCCAAAGGCTGTCTTCAACTGCATCATTCTTCTGAAACACAAAATGAGCAAGCTTTTACACTTCTCTTCGGCATTTAACGTCAATGAGGTAGATTAATAAAACGGCCAAAAGAAAGATGGATATCACAGAATTAAAAAAATTTAGACAGAAAGAACTATACAAGAAGAGAGAGATCGGCCGAGCTAATCTGCCTTTTTGATCTGCACTTTTCTAATGGTGTCCTGGTTTCGGCTGGGATGGAGTTAAGTGTCTTCCCAGCAGCCGGTACAGAGCTGTGGTTTGGGTTCAGTAGGAGAAGAATGTGGGTAACACTCTGATGGTTTCAGCTGTTGCTCAGTGGTGTTCC
>JANZLQ010000013.1:2570457-2597524 GCA_026212715.1 Elanus axillaris | reverse complement strand
ATCATCTTAAATCTTAAGCTTGTTATCTAAGTTCTAAATGTTCCTACTCACTGATTATGACCAATTCTTTCGGTCCTAGTACGGGGCTGTACAAAAGATTTCACAGCAGCTGAATGTGTAAAATGCAATACAAAGTCAGTAACAGAAATAATCAAAATATGTCTTTAGTTGATTCTTGGAGATTTCACTAGAGAGGAAGGAGGTACATCTTCATACGCACCAGAATTGTGTTAAGCCTATGAGGTAGGTCTTTGATTCAATGACATTAATGTGCTCAAAATGAAGAGAACAGGGAATATTGCATTTTAAAATATTTTTTGTGCGCATTTTTAAACTCTAAAATAGTTGCGGTGAAGACTACATTCACCTCCTCTCTCTCCATGTGCAACTCCAACAACAGTAAATGCTAAGCCAATTTATGATAAACATCTATTTTACTGCTAAGCACTAGTAAAGTGATTTAGAAGGAAGTGTGGGAAGGGTGAGATGTAGGATGAAGACTATAAACTTGAAAATATATGTGCCTAATTTTAGGAACAGATGAATATAACAGTGAAGCTAAAATCAATAAAAAAGAAAAGTGCTATGGTGGATACAGCAAGTCAGCTTTAAGTACAGCATAGAGACTGTGCTGGGTGCTGTCATACGGGATGATTATAATAAATTGCAAAGAGTGAATGAAGAAAAGATCCTGACTGGAGCCATTTCTATCCTGAGGATAACCTTATTTTGATTTGTGTATTTATGCATGCTCATCCTTTTTTTATTGCAGATATTTTACAGTGCATTGACTGCACCATACTTTGAGTTTCAAATAGACAAATTATGAATTTGGATCTGAGTGGCTAGGTGTAGGTTATTTTAGCACATATTTGAAACTGGTAAGTAGATGTAGCAAAAGGCATATTAGTATATCTACGCCTAAATGCATGCTAATATTCAATTCTATCATGAAAGGTTTTCAGGATTTTTTCATAGTTCTTAGACTGCATATGCAGTCCTATTCTACAGGTTGCCAACTAGCTTTTTTCCTCAGAAATGCTTATCAATATTTAATTATAATTCATAGCAATATGTAAATTATTTTTAAATATGATGGTCCATTTTGAGGAATTCCAGTTAAACTTCCCTATTTTTAATTTTCCTTCAGAATAGTTTTAAGGCTTGGCATATTGTTAATATTGGACTAACATGACCGTACTTACCTAGATTACAGTTTTCTATTTCATAAATATGACTGCTATATATTTTTTCATCACATCATGCATACTCTAACAGAATGGTATCTATAAAATAGTTTGCTTCATTTCTGCAGATCAAGTTATCTGTGAAAGGTGGGGCACAGTTTATTACCTACCCCATCTGAATTAACACCTTTCTCATTAAATGTAGAAAGCTTTGCTTACGTGTACTTACTTCCACTAGTGCCAATCCCTAACTATTACTCTACCTGAAAATCTTGAGCTAGTTCTGGTTATCATTCACCTCTAGTCCATCCTACCTGATGAGATATCTCTACTCCATTTTCATTTATCCATCTAGAAGCCCTTTAACTGCATTTTATGTTTTATAAGCTCTTTCAGCTTGATTTTTTTCAGGTTTCTCTTCACCCTTCTTGACTTCTCAAAACGTGGCTGCAACTGTTTGTCATGGGTGGGTTTTTTTTGTTTTATTTGGGTTTGTTTGTTTTTTCCAAGCCCTTTTTTTTACTTACTATTTTCTTTCGGAGTTTATTCATACCATCAGCTCAGGGCGCCTTCTCTGGGCTGACTCCGGCCTGCTAGATGGGTGGCTAGCATGGGTAGGTTCTGAGGACAAGAACAGTCGAGAACCAAGGTCAAAACCCAACCCTAAATAGCACCAACAACCTCCAAACGACTACTTAAGAAAGAAAGTGAAAGAGTAGGCCCTCTGGGCCATCTAGAGATCTGAGCACCTCCCTTCATGGCTTGTTCTGGAAAATTCTCAAGCTGTGGGCATGTTAAGAAAAGCTCAGACAGAACAGGCCCGATGAGCCTCAGTCCCGAGGCCTCGCGAATTCCGCACCAGGCTTATGGCGATACTCTAACAAATGACATGGTTGCAAAGAACTGAAGTCTCAAGTCTCCACAATTTCAGAGAAATGGCCATTTAGGCAGAGGAGAGAGAGCTCTTGTAAGTGTCCCAGCGGTAACGAAAGCTCTCTGGGACAACTTGCGCTTTCTTAGTCACTCAAGTCAGTCAACCACAGACAAATCTGTAAGAAATCAGTTGCAATTTTCTAGTCCTTGTAAACCGCCTAGTTCCTTTGTTCTTATCTTACTGTCTGCCTAGCATGTTTTTACTTTTCACTTTATCTCTGTCAGTAACTGACTGAAGTCGGTGCCTTTTAACTGTGAAAATAATCATAATCACTGAATCACTTATGCCGAGAAGGGAAAGTCACTTGAAGGACTGCAACAATTTCGCATTTCTTCTAAAGCTACAACTGTAGTCTCTTCAGCTGATGGTGCAAAATAAGTATACGGTGTTCAGCCATTGCTGTGATGTATTTTATTCCTTTGTTTGTCCTTTACATATGGCTTTTATCCTTTCAGAAGAGAACAGGTATTTATTTATACAGCACGTGGCACTTTTCAAGCTGTACTTTAGAATTTACTATAATAAACAAACATGAAGGAAATGAAAGAATTAAATAGGTACCAAGTCAAATAAATTTAAAGAAGGGGCTAGCGGTTTTTCGCTTGTTTCTTTTAAACATTTTAATCTTATCAAGAATAGTCATAGTTTCACTTTAACTGGCTGAAGTAAGTTAGATAGGGTATTCCTGTTAGGTCTTCTCCACAGAACGGAAACACTTTACATGAAATTGAAATGGCACTAGTTTTTAGAATAGTAAAAATACTTTTAAAGTAAATTATTTTAAAGTGAGGAATAGTATGGATCCACATGGAATTAGACTTTTATAAGAATAGTGACAATATTGACTACTAAATTAGGTAGAAGACAAGACATGGCTTGCTCGAGCTATCTAGAAACATTAACAAATGTTACATAGATACTGACTTACTTTTATCCATTGCCTTTACTATTATTCAATGAAAAGGGAAAAAAAAGTGTTTTTCTTTATCTAAAGGTAGAACATCTTCTAAATAAATACTTAATCCCCATACTAGTTTTTCAATACACTCTGTAATGTCACTTGTAGTAGTTGCAATGTGGTAGATACATAGTTTTCTATGTGACTATGTTATAGCTATAAAATCCAGTAAAAAACATAGTGTAAGAATTAAGAAAAAAAAAGTGAATTGTTCTATAACTTGCCAGGAGACTACCATCTAGTTTACACTTTGACTTCATTTGCTGCCTTTACTTATTCTGAGATCATGTCCAGAGTTATAAATATTAAGTTATAGACAATAATACAACTCCAACTTCTGCAATGTTAATACTTGCAGTAAACATAAGGAAGATATACCTCACTTTTGTGCCACTTTATTTACATCCTTTGGGGATGAAACAGTCTTAGAATTATGGATGTTACAGTGCACAAGGAATAAATTTAGCTTTTGATCCTTTGGAATAGTATTTGCACAGTACTCTACAATGGTATTCTGCTTTCATGTGATTCAGCTGCAGTTTGCTTACATACTTGGGAGTAAATAATTGGCATCATTTGTATCACTTCATGCTTTTTATATTATATATTCCTATGGACTGTGAGAAGGATTCACGAAAATATTTTTCAACTCTTTATAGATGTGGCACTTAGGGACATGGTTTAGCAGTGGACTTGGCAGTGTTAGGTTTACAGTTGGATGATCTTAAAGGTCTTTTCTAACCCAATTAATTCTATTCTACACAAAACAAAGTAGTTTATATGTAGACATACTATGTGGCAAATACGGGCTTCAGATTATTCTTAGAGGTCAGTACCATTTTTGAACAGTTGAGTGGAATTTGTGTTATAAACTGAAATATCATCCTGCATCTCTACCTTTCATCAGAAGAAACCACCCCTGAAAATGGCTGTGGCACACAAGCGCTGAAGCAAAATTTGTTTGCAAAAGAGAAAGAGAGCGATTGCTGCTGGTCAGATTTCCAAGGCTACACTTCAGTGACATACTGCAGTGTTCGTCTCATTATAATGATATAAAAAGGTCCTAATCTGACGTACACGATGAAGATAAACATTTTAGAAGTTTTGTGCCACTGAACTCGTGCCGTAGCTGAAACTAGCCTGTCAGTGCTTATCTAGTCCACTCTGTTTAGTGTCCTGTCACTCTCGCCGATGTTTCAGGAATACTGTCTTATGCTTCATCACCTTTTCATTGCTAGTCTGGGTGAGATTTTTTTTTGAAGAAAAACCTCTACTTGAGTTGAGAACATAAGTTCTTTTTGAAATTGATGGATGACTAGAGTGTAGACGAAGGCTCTTTTGAGCAAAGATTCTTCTTTAAAATCACACCTTTTGGCATCATCTTTTCTCCTCGTCTAAAAAATTCTGCTAATCAAGTTTTAAAAGCAGAACAGAAAAATTTGGTTTAATTGCAGGATCTTCTTTAGGGATAATTCTTAGTGTCCCACAGCTAGTGTTCAGCCTTCTGTTACCAATAAGGCTGAAATCCTTAGGCATTCTAGATTTCCGTTGGTTACCTCTTCTTACAGTGTAAAACACTGAGGTCAGGACTGAGTTTGACATTAAACACACAGAAGCATGTAAAGTTACGTGAGATGACTTAGCGTATCCTGTCTAGCTTCCAGCTCCAGAACAGCCTGGATTTCCTGCGGATCTTGTGTCCTCTCAGCCTGATCCTGACGGATCAGACACCCTAGAGCATCCAAAATGTTACGACAACTTACGTTTAGGCAACAAAAGTCCCCATCAATACCACTGATAGATCCTAGGCAGCCATTCAGCTGACTAACCAGTTGGAGTTGTCTATGCGGTGAGCTGAGCCGCTCTTCAGGCTCCGCTGACTGAACAGACCAGGAGTGGAATTCAACTGCCTACACTTCCATGGGAACTTGGCGCCAGATGAAATGCCCTATAATCAAAATGTTTCTGCAGGCTGGCAGATATGTCACAGGACATACAGGAGATCTGTATTTTTCTGGGGTAAAATCTGGAAGCCAGAAAGGGTGTACTGCCTCAACCAAAAGGATGATAGCTGTCGACATTTAAGCAAAGTCCAGTCCTAGGTCCTCACCGATTGTAATGGGAGCTTAAACACCTAGCTCACACGTAGGCATTTAGAAGCAGGTATCTTAACCTAGAGTGGAATCCCATGTTGAACACGCAAAACTTAATTTAGGTGCCTATATACAGGCAGCTGAGCGCCATTTGAATTGTCCTGGTGTACACTGGTTGAGCTCCAGCTGTCATTCAGATGTACCTTGAGAGGGTAACCTGCAGGTCCTCTGGCACGTCTGCCAACCCCAGCCAGAAATTCTGGACACCCCACAACATCAGAGACACTGTTAGATGCCCATATGTGGCCACTGAATTAAGCCCCAAGAAGGTATGAACATGCTATATATATATATTTAAACACACACACATATATGCACCCCCCACCTTCTCCATGTCAGGTACTATGGGAGTATGTAAAAGATGGGCATGGCTAAAACAAGCTGGGAAGTAGTGTTGCAGATCTCACTCAGGCTTTGACTGATGGAAAGCTATAGCCTGGGGTAGCTAAAACAAAGGCAAGTCAATGGTTTTGGATGTCTCATGCATCAGAAGTAGGGTAGACTGCAAGGAGGAGTAACTTTTGTCAGCTGTCTGCAGCTATTCTGAGCTATTCTGAGCTATGTCCCACTCATCAGTCCAACCACTCAGAAAATGTGTGAGTGTCATAACTTCAGTATTCAGCTGTCCTACCCACTCGGCAATTTTCATTCCCGCTGCAGGGGTATGCTACCTGTGAGTAGCGGTTGCGCTATTCCATTGCAGTTTTCCAGTGAACGTATTAAAGCTCGCAACAATTTTGGGACACCTTGCAGGATGAATTCAGACTGCTGTGGTTCAGAAGCTGGTAGATGAACTCCTGAGCTAATTTTACTCCGTGCAAGGGGAAACTATGAAATAAATGAAAAAATGTGTGGGGAGAGAGCAACCATAGGCATACTGTAGAAGGCCATGCTCACGAACGTGTCAGAGCCCAAAGCTTCATTACCTCGATCTGGCTGTAGCCGTTTGCTTACAAAAGTGACTAAACGACAGCTGAGTAAAGAGTTAATTGCTTATACCTTTTGATGTTTAGCGCCCCAAAAAGTGGCAACTACATGGTCTTTGGAAAGGCAAGTGTATGCAACGCTACAATGTCTATAGCACAATATGGCAAAATTGTAATTACACTGAAATCATCAGCTTACACCCACAAGTATCCTCCACATAAAAAAAAAGCCAATTACTAATAAAAGAGAGAAACAGGTATTGGGGGGGTGGAGGGGTGGAGAGGGAGAGGGAGGGAGAGCTGAACCCTTTGAAATTTTGTTTCGCTAAAAACATGCATGAAGAAACAGCTCAGGAAGGATTACTTTGCAGAAGAGATGATGACGACGTTAAGTGGGACTGTAATTAGGTCATTAGATAAAAATATTCCTGGTTGGTAATGAAAGAAAGTCAGTGCTTTGTGCATTTCTATGTAAAATGATGTGATAGCCAAAAATCTTACTTATAGAAGAAAAGCATTCATATATTAAAAAAAAAAAAAGTAATCATTCTTCCACTCTTCATGACATTGCTAAGGGCTGAATGGTCAAGCAACTAAGTTACCCCATAGGCAGTCAGGAGCTTTCAGGGTGCAATTCTAAACAGAAGTGCTTCATTCAAGTCATGGAAGAAAAAATAAATTAATATGGTCACACTTCAGTTTACTTCTTTGCCAAGTAAGGATGGATCCTGTTACATGAGTGTTTGCAAATTGCTATGCAGGTCCATCATGCTTCCCCTTAAAGAAACAAAGAATACGGTTCTTACCTAAAAAGATGAATTCTCTCCAATGTAGAAGTGAGATTTATGAGTCTGCCTCAGGACCCACTGTGTGTTTATCCAGGTATATAGAGGAAATCATGGTTTTTTTCACAGCATTTCACATGCATATCAATGACCTTTCAAAAGAAGAAATTATCTGTGAAAATAGGAGTAATAATCCAACACATTGTTGGGGGTTGTTGGGTTGCTTTTTGGTTTTTTTTTTCCTCTTTTAAATATTTTCATCATGGATTTGATTGTAATTGTGTAATATTTGCAGACCATATGCTAGTGCAACATCATCCCTGCCTTTCCTTTGTTCCCACAGTTTGTTATTTATGTCCTGTAAATCGTGCAATTAAACTTGGCATTACCAAAAAAGTAGTTAGCAAGAAGTAATTCATATTCATTTAGAGAGTAATCACATCATTATTTAATTATTATTAAGCAGACTTTGCTTTGAAAAAATGTGATACTTCATTTGCTCCATGAATATTTAACATATTTTAAAGGGAACAGTAAGTAAACTTCCTTTGACTATTTCCCCATGACAACATGGCAGAAAAAAAAAAACAGATTATTTTTTTGAGCTGGAAAAAAATCAGTGACTTGCATATGGAAACACAGCTCTGCTGATGTTTGAGGGAAGAAATGGTACGTAAGTGCATGCCCTGCTTTATGGGACTACATTAGATATATTCAGTTGTTTTTGTAAAAAGCAACGAGAATCATAGTTATACTGGGAAGGTGTGACAAACGCAGAGCAAGAGATTTTGGGTTTAGGTAAGTGCATGTACTTCAATACACTCATGTTGCAGACACTTATCTCTAAATACTCTGAATATTTTACACGATAAGGTGAGATAGACTAGACCCACAATCAATGTATGATGAAAGTGTTATCTGTGAACTGTTGATGTGCCTGTGATCAAATGGGGTCTATTAGAATATTCAAACACACCTGTCAGGGGAATTACAAGGTCACTGATATAATAGAGTTGAAGCCGTGGTGCATTCCCTTGATCTTTTTAGATCTTTTGTTAATCAACTGAAAACTTGAAAACACTATTGTTAATTAAGAACTGAAGGAAGACTCGTGACAGCAAGAAAAAGAATACCTTTTTGATGTTTTTTTCTGAAACAACTGTGCTGATTGGCAAGAGCAGATGCTGTGTATTAAGCACATACCACACTAAATCAACAATTCTCTTTGTTTTGGCACCTTTTCTTCCCTTAGTCCTTTTGGTACTACTCGTCAAAAGCTTCCTGACATGAATATTTTTCAAATAAATACAACTTTTGAGCCCTCTCTTCTGTCAAGCTGCTTAGGATACTTTTTTCATATAGGGAATGTCTTTAGCCTAATTCCCTGTTATCCGTCTCCTCTCGATATGACACCAATGTCTTCATTATTTACTCCTTTTATTTGAAAAGCTTTTACCCTCCCTAGGAATGAGTGAGAACTGCAGACAATAGCAATTAAGATTCTGAGCACGCATTTTCCTTGGTTTGTTTGATTTAGTATCTTGAATTCCTTCTTTATTTACCGAGAAGGAATATCTCCTGTATTTCAGCTCACTAATTGCCAAGTCTTGCTAGACTTGCAGAGGTTCTTTTTGACTGAAGGATAATATTCAGTGGAAAGAAACAAACCAGATGAGAAAAAAATGGACCTTGCTGTAACAGGCATTGTTTAATATGGCTCTCTGGGGTTGGCTACAAATCCTCCTCATTCTTTGTTGTAGAAATTACTAGTCTGGAAACAAGCTAGTGAAGAAAAGAAATTCCATTTCTCGCTGCTTAGCTTTTTACACAAAGTATGACAATCACTTTTCTAAGCATCTGCTTTTGCTTGATTAGGTTGCTGCTAAGTCGGTGGCTTTATCTAAGCCTCTCTGATCTGATGGCTTCATAATTCTGATAATACTAGGAGCATACCTGGAAGGACTATGTAGTTATTCGTCAGAACAGCAACAGAGAACAAACCAAAAGATGAGGGCAATACTTTAAACCTTAAGATGAAGTGAAATTAGCAAATGATCATTTATTATAGGCAAATTGCAATTCTTGCTCTTATACCAAAGAAAGAAAAGAAACCTTTCAAGCCCTGAGAGCCCAAGAAAGTAGCCAAGTACTTCCCCTGGCCTTTTGGGCTGAACTGAATATTGGTTAGCCCCGAGTCCAAAAGATTTTAACTCATCCTGATGTGAAACGTACCGTATGACACACTATGCTTATTCTTCAGAATTGTTGTGTTACTTCATCTGACTGTAAGTGTGCCAGCAGAGTTACTGATGATCTCTGGAATAAAGACTTGGCCCTAAAACTCAGATTCTTGTTCAGCTTAACAATAAACAAGAATGAAAGCTTTGTCAGAGAGGCTTTAATTTTATTAATCCCTGCCAGCACAGAACATTACAAACCATTATAGCCTTCTAACTACCCCAGAAATGTTACCCAAATCTGTGAGTGCCAGAATCTACTTATAGTTTGAATCTGAAGTTGCTGAAACAAAATCCAAAATTACTATTAGGGAAGATTTTCTTCCCTTCAGTGATTACTCCTTTTCTTCTTAATTTTATACAAAACTAACTCCATGGTTTAATAAATAGTTTGGGACAAAAGTCCAGATGGATGAATAAAATGAAATTAAATGATCCTATCCTTTGCTTAGTCTAATAATAAAGTTTACATTGACATTTTTTTTCCAGCAGTATATATAATTTTATTTTACATGCTTTGCTTTGGACAAAGTGAACTGTAAAGAAAGAAAACACTTTTGTAATATCAGCAAATTAGCCCAATCCTGGAAGGGACTGTCAATGAAACGCTTAGTGCAGGCCTTAATGTTAAAACCTAAACTAAGATTCCTTAATGCTAAAACTGAAGAAACAGAGGAACGGCAGAGAGAGGAGGATGGAAACGAGTGAGAAACAGCAGAGGGAACACCAGGGTCAGAGCAGGAGGAGGAGGAGCTCTCCGTGTCCGAGCAGATACCCACGCCGCAGGCCGTGGAGCACCACACCAGAGCAGGCGGATATTTCTTGGAAGAACTGTAGCCCACGGAGAGCCCGTGCTGGAGCAGATTTTTTGCCGGGAAAGGACTGCAGCAGGTGAAGAGGGGCAACACTGGAGCAGAGGAAAGGTATGTGACAGAGAGAAGCAGCTGTGTACTACCCATGCCCCCACCCCGTACGCTGCGCGGCGGCGGCCAGATGAGTCGGAGTTAAGGAGTGACGCTGAACGCTGGAGAGCCAGGAGGAAAGGGGGTATCTTATTGTTTGTCTTTGTTTCTCACTGCCCAAATGTATTTCAATTGGCAATAAATTAGCTTAATTTTCCCCAAGTTGAGGCTCTTTGGCCCACAACGGTAACAGAGAAGTGAGCTTCCTGTCTTTCCTTACACCCATGAGTTTTCTAACACTGTCCCACTGAGGAGGGGAATGAGATGGCACTGGGATGGGAGTTTGGTCCTCAGCCAACACTAACCCACTGCGGATGCCTAAGGCAGATGATGAACCATACATATTCTCTGTAATGTGTCCAGTCAACTCTATGTTGGCGATTTCAGTTCACTATTTTAACAGCAAAGTAATTCATTTACTTCCAATCTCTCCAAATCAATTTTCAAGCCCACGTCTTGTTATATGCACTAATGAAATTAATAAAAACTACAAACGTCCTGAAAACTCTGAAAATTGTATTTCTAGAATCACGGAATGACAGAATCACAGAATTGTTGGAAGAGACCTCCGGATGTCCTTTGGTTCAACCCACCCTGGGTCACCTACAGCCAGTAACCCAGGATCACGTACAGATGGCTTTTGAGTAACTCTATGTATGGAGATTCCCCAACCTCCCTGGGCAACCTGTGCCAGTGCTCGGTCACCCTCACCGGGAAAAAGCCTTTCCTGATGTTCAGATGGAACTGCGTTTCAGCGTGTGCCCACTGGCTCTGGTCCTGCCACTGGGCACCACCGAAAAGAGCCCGGCTCCATCTTCTTTGCACCCTCACTTCAGTATTTATATATATTGATGAGATCTCCCTTGAGCCTTCTCGTCTCCAGGCTGAACAGTCCCAGCTCTCTCAGCCTTTTGTCATCGGAGAGATGCTCCAGACCCTTAATCATCTTCACGGCCCTTTGCCGGACTGTCTCCTGTATGTCCCCTTCTGTCGTGCTGAGGAGCGCAGAACCGGACACAGTACTTCAGCTGCGGCCTCACCGGTGCTGAGCAGAAGACGAGGGTCACCTCCCTCAGCCGGCCGACCATGCTCCTAATGCGGCCCAGGGCACATCGATGGTTCTTGTTCAAGTTGGTGTCTGCCAGGATCCCAGGTCCTTTTCTGCAAGGCTGCTTTCCAGCCATATACTGTCATAGCAGAGGATATATAGATTTGCATTAGATCAAGGAAATGACCTAATGGAGGAAAATCTGTCTTTTTAGGTAGTTAGAATGTTTGAACTAATTCAGTTATCAAAAAATCAATAGATCCTTTACTTGGCTAGAAAATACCTTACCACTTACTCACCCAGAAATTGACAGTAGAAACTGGATTCTTTTGAAATCTCTTACAAAACCTCCATTCTACCAGAATATTTCTGAATACTCTTAGATAGACATTTATATATAAAGCGTATGATGATCTGTACACTGCAGTGCACAGTCACATAAGCTACACAATATTACATATTAGACGGCTTCTGCCAACATTCATCCGTCTATGACATGCCTTATACTCTTTTGCCTAATAAAGTCAAACCTGTCTAGCTGTATAAATGTAGCACCATATAATCATTAAAAATATGACTGCAGATTTAAAGGTTATCAGTACAGCATTTGAGTATTTCTTTTTTTATGTATTATTCAGAATGTAGCATGAGGCCTTACTATACAAACCCAGTTTGATCTAAAATCAGATTTTTTTTTATTTTTCATGAGCTAGTTTATAGACTTTTAGTCTGTACTTCATAAATATATTAGACTACTTCTCCACTTCTGAGTTTGGAGTATTTGCTGAATCATATTTATTTTCTCTGAATTAGTTAATCTTGTTCTTAAGTTATTGAAGCTGCGTCCTCTTGACAGAAAACAAAGCTCCTACTTTTAGAAATTAAGACTGACAGATCAAAGATTACCCATCCCAAGAGACACTATGTTAGTCTGAGCACTTTGTTAAAATGGTCACGAGAGACTGGGGAAGAAAGAATTTTCTTCCACTTAGGTCGTGGTTTAACCTAGCAGAATGACTAAGATTTTTGTGCCTTTATCTGTAGTGTGAAGAATGTTTCACTTCCAAGGATCATCTGGGCATATTTCAGTTCTGGGTTTTAAAGCACTGGCTGAGCTTTTGATCTCCCCAGAAAGCTTTTGTGCTGTTTTGTTTCTCTGTCCTGTGAACTACAATACACACTTGCTTGTAGGATTCTGGGGATCACAGGTTCAGTGTTTATTGTGTATGTGCTGACAACTGCAGGAGCTGTATTCAGTGACCAAATTGCCATTCTCATTTTCTTCAGTATGAAAAATGTTATCATCCTTTTACACATGGATAATTCAAGTATAGCAAAGCAGTAAAATTTTAGCATTAAAAAAATAATTTAGAGTGTGTGGTTTCCACAGACTAGGAGCATTGTGGGTTTTCTTTTTAGGATATATAGATTATTTATGCAAATTTACAGGCTGTTTTGACTGAGTTATTGTTGAGTACTGATTTTTTCCACAAATTAGGACCAAATTCCTCAAATCAACCACGCTTAAAACAAGAAGCCTGCAGAAAATTTGGTAGTAGTTCAGATTCACATGGGGATTAGGTCTGGTGATGTTAGTTACTTCAAAGACAAAGTTTCGGGAATCTGGTCCTTACACTGGAATCTGCTACAATAAGGTAAATACATGTTCTCTATCTAATCTGTGTGGAAAATTATGTATTACATAATATGATTTACAAAAGCTACTGCGTGAATAGGAATTAGGAAAAAGTGCATTTCAGAATATTTTTTTCAGAGATACAGATGTATAATTCCTCCCTTTTGACCTCAGCACTCCTGTAGACAAAGATTTCTTCCAAAGAGGTCCACTTTTTTTGAAATACCAAGATCATTAACTGCTGTATTTAAATGTATGGCAAGTAAAGGAGTGGTTCTGTGACTTGCCCATTCAAAAGTAGGGCATGAGAAGTAAAGGATTTTTGCCTTTAGTTTTCTTGTCTACTTGAGAATGTCTGAAATCTTGATTCAAGTCCTGATTCCATCTAGGGTATCTTCTTTTGCAAGTTATAGCATGGTTCATGTGGATGGAGTAATCGGTCTAAATCTTTTGCTTGACTAATTAATTAATTTATACAAAGTCTGATGATAGATTGAGAACAGTTTTAGCTTCCAGTATATGAAGAGTCACTGAGACAAAACTGAGCTCTCGAATCCAGGTCTTCTAAATTCCAGGTAGGTTTCGTCAGCAGGGTTGAAAACGGAAGATCTCCCACACAGACCAACACCACTGAACTGAAGAGAGTAAGTAAGATCGGTAAGAGAGTGTATGGAACAGCTTTAGGTGGCGACAGAACAGTTTTGAATTCACAAATATTTACTGAAAGAAAAGTAACAGTCTAATCAGAAACATTTCATTTTAAGCTTAAGGCGCACTTTTTCTTGGACAAAGAAATTCTTGTCCCACTCTTGACTTTCACTCACCTTTAGCATCCCACGGTAACGTGTGATTCTCTAACCTCCTCCTGGTGTAGACTTTCTAGTCCTCAGTCTTTAACACCTCTCAGATCTTAGCTATGTAGTTCATTCTTGCCCAATTTTTCTTCAGCTCTTTCCTTCCCCGGGGTCCTCATCTAATAATCTACTGCCTATATGCCCTAGGTATTCCTCCTCAGACGCGTTTATCCTTTCAGGCTGTTTTCTAGTCCTGTTAAAGTTCACATTCCCAACATATTTTCTTAACTTCTTTTCCAGCCAGTTTGCTCCTTATTCCAAGCTTGTTTTCTGTCCTTTCTCACTCTACGTTATAGATCTGTTTTCCTCATGCTCCTCTTTCTCTAGACCTTTGTCGACCTTCATTTGCATCTACCTTCAACAATTTCTTTATCCTAAATCCTTCCCCTTTGCAGTTCTGGATTATATCACTCCCAGACTTCCAATCATAAGTTTTTCCCTTCTTTCCAAACAGGGGAGTTTAGCCAAATTTTATAACGAGCTAAGCACATAGCGATAGCTCCCCAGAATTCCAGCATTTTCACTCATGAACTTCTTGAGCCATGATAAGTTTTTTTTAATTTAAAACAGCAAGATTATATTAAGTACAAACATAAAAGTACGCCGTGACTCTTTCCAGCTTTCAAAGAAGTTGAAAGTCAAATAAGGTCATCAGCGGGTTTCCTACTGAATTTGTTGTTGTCGTCACGTCAGTGCTAGGTCCTTGGATAGGAGCAAGCAGATGTGAAAGAAAAAAAGGTCAAGAGGTTCAGAAAAGCAGGCTAATGATCACATCCTTTTTGACTGATTTATTTTTAAATACTTTAAATTAGGAAATATTCTGAATTATGAATCAAGCCATCATTGACATTTTCACATGGAGTAAGTAAATTACTTTTATGTATACTAGATCTTTGCTTTTGGGATTCTCCCTGCAAGTCCTTCAACTTCTCTATGTGGCCTTATCAGCAGGTTTTGTATCGATGGATGCATATGAACAATTAAAGTTTAGCAGGTAATGGCCCCCAAATTTCCCATATACTGTTTACTGACGATTAGGGATATAGCAGTCTCCTCAGAAACACAGTGAAGGTAAGAAAATACTTTCATTCCTGAACTCAAAATGCCTAGAAGACAAATTTTTGTTATCCCACCCTTTTCGTGCTCAGTAATAGAGGAATGAACAATGACTTTTTGGAAACTGAATATGAATGTTAGCTTACTGCTTCCAGCATATGAAGGCATCACAAGTATTCAAGCATTTCTTTCTTGTCCAAAAGAAATGTAAACATGCTTTGCGAATTACATTTTAAAATTTGCTATGCAGTAGAGAGCAAGTAATTAACTTTACACTAAAAACTCATTTGGGGAGAGAGAAATTTGATAGAAACATGACAACGGCAGCCTCTCAGTATCTTCTGCTTGTGCATCAAAACCAGATTCTCTGTTTCTAAAAAAAGAATAAATGCATTGTAACGCTCACCTTCTTTCATTCCAAAATACAGAGCAACACACATCCTATTTCTAGATAAATGTATATTCTCTAAAATAAATATTGTATCTTTCCATCAAGTTGTTAAATTAAACCATAACCTATGACTCTGAAGCGACCTTGGAAGAGTGTATTGGAATAAATCTAATCTTTTCCTGCCTAAATTACTAGCCCCTTGGGATGACATCACATCTGAGAGTATGTAAGAGGAGCACATAAGTTACATAACATCTACACCATTTACCGCTTTGCAGAAGTGGGGCATCTTTTCCAGGGTGGTTTATAGCTAGCCTTTCACTTCAAAATAAATAAATGGAAAAAAGCTCGTGGAAAAATTGCAGGTTTTCAAAAGCACATAATGTAGGTAGAACTTGAGGAAATAATTCTCATTTTCTTTCTTTCATTTCTTTGCTATTGTCATCTTCTACCTGGGGCAGCAAGTTCTGCAAGCAAGGAAATAAAAATGCAAAACAGGTTGGTTTTTTTAATATTAGTTTGTCTACAATTTAAGCAAGTTATTTTCATTATCCCCGTTATTATTCAGATAAAATTTGACACTAGAAAATCTGATGGTAGAAAAGATACTTGACTCTGATAACTTCACCTGACGTGTTTAAATAGCTCAAAACTTCATTAGGAAATCAATGTTACTGAACTCCCTGCCCTGCCTCTTTTACCAGTCGGTGGTAACATTTGCACTAATTAATCCTACTCTATAGAGCACGTTCTATTCTGTGCTTGTATCAGTTCTGCCTCTTCCTACCTTACAGGCTCTGCACTTTTCTAAGTTTATTGCCATCTCTTTTTTGTGCAATTATTCAATCACAGATTTCAGATGAAGAAAGGCATCGAAGCTGGTTACTCTTGTACAACTGACTGCTAATCTGGATGCTATGATGCTCTTGATGGAATTCCTCTATTACAGAAAAGAGGAGATACAGAGAAATAGAATATATTGATCTCCCAAGTCCAATAAACCTTTTAAATTTTGCTTACACAACATATGTGCAGTACTTCGTATTGTTTAAAAATTAGAAGAGCTTACTTTATGGGCTATCTCAAGATAACAGTGTATATTGTTTTAATCTCTAAAAAGTTTAGGGAAGATGAAAGGATACCACCAAGAGAAAAATATTATTTAAGGTTCCAATCTTAGTATTGATTTCAGGAAAATGACTCCCCAGAAACAAAGATAAAGCCAGGTATAAATCACTGTGGGAATAGAAGTTGATGGGTTATAGTCTCTTCTACAGAACTGAAGCTGTGGACTCTGTCACGAAGAAATATATCTATAATAAATTCAGAATCTATGCTTCATTCCCTGTTATACAATCTCTCGAAATATGAAGCAAACGCCTTATGTGTGCAAGGCTTTGTACAATTACCCTTATTTTACAGAGGTAACTGAGGAAGATACTATAAACTATTCACGTAAGACAGACAGCAGAACTGGCAAAGGATGTGAGCTCCCGAGTTCAGTTCAGATCACTGGCTCACATTCCCTTTTTTCTTCTTTGCTTTTTGGCATTTTCCATCTGGCTGGTTTAGTTTCTGTTCTACTAGAGGGAAAGAGAAGCTGATTGGATATTCAATAAAGTCAGTGCTACCTCTGCCATGTACTAGTGGATATTTTAAGACAAATAATACTTAGAGTGAACTTTCTAATACACCTGTAAAAAAACAACAAGCAAAGAATTTTTATCAGCACCTAAGCCTGGGGGAAAAAAAAACAGTCCAAAAACAAAGAGAAAAGTTGTACAAGTTAGGCTGTCAAAGTAAAAATGCAGCAAAGATACTATAAACAGCAAAATGCTAATAAACTTCCAATTAAATTTCAATGATATTAGCATTTATAGTCAGTAAAATTTAACACTGATAGTACAGGAGAACTGATGTCTTTGTGCTCTTCAGTCGAAAGCACCAAATTTCTGCCAAAAAGAACAATTGTGATATATACCTTCGCTATGGTTGCAGGACTGCTAAATTATGAGGTTGAGCTGTGCCATGTCAAGAATGTAAAACGAGACATGTATTTCATTATCATTCGATACTCTGTTCTTCCTTGTACAGAATGTCAAAAGAAAGAGAATGCAAGTGTGTGCCACAATCTGAAGAGTACATAGAATGCTGAATGTTTAATTTTGAGTTTATATTAGAATACGCCAGGTTAAATTCAATATGTACAGCTATTGATATTGGAGAGATGCTGCAGTGGCCAATATTCTAGACAACTATGCTCCAGCTTGGTTTGAAGAAAAGTGCACAGAAAACCATAGCCAGTAGATGTTACCTCCGATGCTGGAGCCAGTGTGTTTCCAGGTAATGCTGCTGCTGTGCCAAAAATAAATAAGACTGCTGCGTTATGCAGAATGGTGAAGTGTGGAATTTCTGAAATATAAATACTTAGCCTGGTAGTAACAAGGCAGACTGGAAATTATATTTAATAAAGTATACAACCTCTAAATGTTTGAAAATATTTTTGGCAATGAACGATGAAAAAAACAATCTGCTAGGTATTTAATATATCTCATATTCCAGTACATATTAAAATATCAAACATTAAAACAGAGAAGGTACATGGTATGTACACTAAATAAGCAGCGAAGTAAGACCAGTCTGAAATGTGGCACTGCATAGGAGTTATATGCTTAAGGAGAAGCAAGCTGAAGAATGGATAATGTTACAGATTTTTAGAACGATCATTCATTTTTGAATACTGAACACTGAGCAATTCAAACTAATATCCTGAGTCACACAAGTTAAACATAAACGCTCCACTCGCAGTATTTAATTCATGCGAAAGAAAGGAAAGGACAGTAAAAGGAGTTTCGATTTTTTAAAAATTCTGTACATATATTTCATGTTGGAGATGAAAACACTTTTTAATGAAAATTTTGTTAAATCCAGCCAGAAGATTTTTAAGCTGATATGCTACAATAGTCAGCCTTGAGATGGGTTTCCTTTTTGATGCTCTTTCTCCCTCTCTCTCCCATACTCTTACTTCCCCTTTAAAACAAAGGCTTTTTCTCATACAGACAGAAATGAAAAGCTCTGACAGAATCAAAAGACTTTGGTTGTGATGCTCCCTGAACCTGTTAGAGAAAGAAGGTCTTTAATAGTGTTACCCAATTCACATAGGTATAGATACAAGAAATGAACCTAGACCACTGATACCAATAAATGCTGTGAGTCCCATTCAGGTACTTGTTACTCCTTTGGGTTCAGAATTGTTTGTATTTTTAAGATATTGGGGCTTTTTGAATAAAATGCCCAAAATTCTGTGTTTTAAAATGAAATTATAACTAATTTTTCCTCTACAAGGACTGAGTTATTAAAATAAAATTATAAATATTTTTTCTTGTCTTTATAAGGACTTGTTCCCCTTTCAGAAAAGATGTAGTTTAGAAAATAGTGAAGTATTCCTTGCAACCTATGACCCTCTGGGTTTTATTTTATATTGATTTGGACTGGCAATATTCTACCTGTAGAGCTAATTTTGTATTAATTGGATGGATTTATTAAACACTTTTATGTTTATATTTTTGCACACCGTCACAAAACCTCACTTATCTAGCAGGCCTGTGTAAAGTTAGAAAAGCTTTTTTTCTGGCTACCCCCTGGAAAATTTTTCTCTCACAACCCAAAGAAGTGCTTAGATTTAGTTTGATTCAGATTTTCCTCATCTCTGTTACTTTTCAATCCCAGGAAAACAGATCTATTTGATGACAGTGACAGTGTTGCACTTTAGACAGCAAGAGTGTTTGAACTGCCCAGACAGTAGAACTGAGAAAACAGTAGAATGCTGGGAAAAAGGAAAAATATAATCCTAAATAAAGCCATTCATAGATATACCAACCAAGTGTAAAAAAAAAAACAAACCCAAACACAAAAACCCAACAAAAAAACCTTCTACGTGCTTATTTCTGAACCTAGCCAACAGGAAAGAAGTGAGTTATGAGGTGTGCCGATTCAGTTATTTCTGGGGTTTGTTATTTTTATCAGTTAATAATGAAGCACCACATCAAATTTTGATAGATTATGACTGGTCAACGTGTCTGCTCATTAGCGGAGCAGTACATTCTTCCAGTAACATTGTGCAGAATCAAGACCTTTTTCGAGAAAGTTTGTCATCCTAAGTGTGAAATTGAAATAAATAGTCCTTACAAGTTTATAGATAGCTTGAGCTTTGCTATGGTACAAGTTGGTGAAGCCAAAATCCTCTTTCCGCTCCCCCAACACACCTGATATATATTCTGAGCAGATTATGATATACTTGAGTGTCAACCTGAGATTCAGAGTGAGCACAGAGTGCCTACAGGCACGTAAAGAATTTAAGAGATTATACACGATGGACTCACTTCATCATAATTTTGTACCTTAGACACCAGTGTACTGAAATTTGAGAATGAAGTGCGTATTTTACTGGTGATAATATTTCAGTATGCAATAATCTTGTTGAACTAATCTGAAGGCTCTGTAAATTAATAACATAAAAATAGCCAATCTAAAATAGATGCTTTATCTAAGAAATACATGATATCCTACAGCACATGCCTCTCACATTTGAAAATAAGACCAAATATTTATTATGAATTTTTAAAGGAGTCCAAAATTACCTGTAAACCAGATTTCTGGTCACTTAAGCTGTTATCACATTAGACTAACCAAAATTCTAATTAAACTAGATAGCTGAAGTACTAAGATAAAAGCAGCTTCTGAAATTAATTGTTTATTTTATCACTGGAGGAACCGAAGGTAGAAGTCCCACTCCAAATATGTATATATTGATTCAGGTGCCAATTTTAGGTTTGATCCAAGAATTTGCTATGTTATTACATATGTCTCTGGAACACTTTTCGATTCATGCTCCACAAACTGAAAGTAAAAAACTCACTTATAAAGGAACACATATTTCTAACAGAGCTAATATAAATTTTTGCAGTAAAATATTTTTGCTTTGAGAATGCTGATTTGATGAAAAAAGACTTTTTCATAGAAATGGGTCAAAGTTGTTGAAGATTTAATCTACTGTTGCCTATGTTTCTACATCCTGTTATTAATCTGGATTGCCTGCTTTCTAAATAAATTAATGGTATCTAGTATAGAAGAATTTTTATATTTTTTTTAAAGTTTTCACAGAATGCAGGTTCCCTTTTTCTGGCCTTTTTGGTTTTCTTAAAACTTTGGTAGTAAATTTCAAAGAATAAATTAGCAATAAATCACATCTATAATACTTAAATGGTTTCAACCACCTGCTTTCTTCTACATTGGGAAGGGGAAAAGTCCTAATCTAGATTTTACTTAAATATTTTGTGCCCAGCTACACGTGTCCAATAATGACTATTCCCATAAAAATTATAATGTGTTATATTCTATTATTTTCCTAATTATACATTCTATCAGTGGGGAAGAATGAATAATGTGATAATACTGTTATTTGCAGGCCAAAGTCAGAAATATATTAATGCTTGTCATTCAAGACAAATACAAGTTATAATTTTCATAATTTGCCCTGATTGGAGTTGAATGTGGACACAATGAAATGCATGAGCATTCTGAAACAAGGAGGTTACACCAGCAACATTTAGAATCGGTGACTAAAATATTAAAATATTTTCATTTTAGATACCAAGAGAGAAATGTCCTATTCTCAAACTAGTGTTGCACAGGGTCTCATGTTCATAGTCTCATTGCGAAGCTCTAAACCAGAATGGCTATCGTGACCTTGGATCACTTTTAATCTGCCTTTTCTTTCAAACCCTTGCGGTGAGCACGTGACTGAGATATTTTTACTCTGCCTTTTTCAATTGGGTAGGCTTTAAATAATGTCGGAGCCGTGTTAAAGCTTTCTATGGTGGCATGTCTGCGATGTTTTGCTAACGATGTTTGGAGTGACATACAAAAACACTTAGAGGTGAAAGTACTTTTGAGATACCTTTGGCAGATTATGAAGCAAAAGTAGCCAAGGTTGGCACAGCTGGTTCAGTGCCATAAACAGAGCGGTCACTGAGGAAGAAGAGAAGTCTCGGAACTGTGCTAGTGTACTTGTACATCTTCTTGGATGGATCTATTTGGCTGACCACTGAAGAGAGCTAGAAGTGAAATAACACACTTGCAGCATGGATGATCCCCTGGGGAATCAGGACACGGATGTAAACTGGGAGCTGTAAGACCCAGTGAATATGTGGTTATGACTCTACTTTCCTCACCCTCTAATGCCTGTCAGGGTAAGTCTGGTCATTGCAAAGCAATTAATTCAAGAGAGATAACTGAGAGTAAAGAAAAGAATTTACATTAGTATCTCAGTTTGTAAGGGCATTCAGCAGAAAAAAATGAATCCTGTATTCTCACCCTTATTCCATGGGACTGTTTAACGCCACACAACACTTTCTTCTCATCTTTTGAACCACAGTTAAAAAAGCCAGTGAGGACTGTACAAGGGTACTGTTTAACTAAGCGCTTAGTTGGCACCTTACAGAAAAATATGCCTGTCCAAGCGTGTGATTCATTGTGCGCTTTGTTTTCAGTTTTAATCAAGTTATTCCTTTGTGTAAAGCCAGCTATCAAGAAAGCTTGTCTCTTGCTCCTGTCTGTTTGTATCCAAGCTCTATTTGTTTTAATAAAACTGATCCAAAGTCTCCTAAAGTCAATGAGCCAAGGCTTCTTTTCACTTTGGACTGGACTCAAGTTGTCAAACCAGAAGCAGATCAATCAAAGCCGACTGTTGTATTGCAGAAGGTATTTTGAAATAATTGACAAATCCTATTAACGTTTTGAAACTTAGTTTCTGAACTGTGAAGTAGATCCAGAAGTGAACAAGATGTTCATGCAGGCTATGAAGTAATGACTTACTATGAACTTAATGTCATATTTAAGCTGATTTGGTTTTGCAAATTTCAAATTGGCCGTAGCACCCTTTTTTACACCACTATAAGGGTCTTAACAGATACATTAGATTACATAAAGCTGATTTTTATTAGCAACTCACACCAAATAACAGGGCTAAATAGGACTTTTTTCCCAACTTGCCAGTGAAGCTCAGATCTCACTTCGAGAATCAAATCAAATCTGTTTTCCACAGATCTCTCTTTAGAGGTGCTACTAGCAAATATATCTGATTAATAGCTTTTAAAGAATAGTATTTTGAAGAGTATGAGTAAGATTTGGCCGGGATGGACATGCCACAGGCTGAGCAACCTATTCCAGTGCTTAACCAATCTCACCGTAAAACATTCTCTACTCATGCTGTTGGTATTTTCCTTGTTAGAACCTGTGCTTGCTCCCTTCTCAATCTTTCCTGTTCAGCCCTGAGAGAAATTTGGCTCTGTCTCCTCTGTATCCTCCCAAAGTCAAAGACAATTTGCATTGCCTCAACCTTCTGCTCTTCAGCCTGGACAATCCCAACTCAGCCTCTTGGTACATCATGGGTTTCAGATGTCTAACCATCATGGTGGTTTCCCAGAGGGCTTGCTCCAGTCTGACAGCCTTTCTTTTACTGGGGAGCTCAGAACTGCGCCCAGCACTCCAGATGTGTCTCACCGGTGCTGAGCAGAGGGAAGGGATGACCGACCTCGACGTGCTGGTAATGCTCTTTCCAATGCAGCACAGGATGTCGTTGGCCTTGATTGACACGGGAGCAATCTGCTGGCTCCTGTTCAAGATGTTGACCTCCAGGGCCTTCTCTGCAAGCCCAGCCTGTGCTCGTACATGGACTTATTCTGTCCTCATTGTGAGATATTGTTTCTGCCTTTCCTGAATTTAATGAAATTCCTATTAGCTCACGAGCAATACAGATTCCACTGAAATGTATTATCACCATCCTCTTTCCACATAGCCAGTAAAACGATGCTGTACAGTAGGAAGAGAAAATCAAACCAGAGATTATTCACTATGAGTAAGAGTCCCCATCCCCCAAAATCCTAGCAGATGAGCATCGAGTCAAAACATCAAAGCAGTATGGAGTACTGCATTTTAAGAACTGTTGCACTTACAGATTTGAAAATTTGCCCGAATTTCAAAAGGCCTTGCTCAAAAACTCCATGATCATAGAAGGAACTACAATCCAGCAAGATGTTTAACAGATATGCTTAATTTTAAATTGATAGAATCTTATTAAATTTGGTGAGGCTAATGTGTGCTTGAAATTCTTGAAGAATTAGGAATGTGAATAAGGACAGAACATCAAAAAAGCTTTATTTATGGAAGCTTAATTCCAAAAACTTTGGAGGTTGAGGTCTTAATCATTGATACTTACATTTTTTTCTTAAGTTTATAATCTCAATTTTAGTATGGTATACTGCTGAGCTATTAAACATCTGTATTGGTAATAAATATATATATAAGAAATCAGCATCTCTGTGTTTAAAACTTCTTCAAACAAATAATTTCTCCAACGGTACATTTCAAGTAAAAGAGCTATGAATGAGTCACTCAAGGTTTCACATTGTAAACTGACATGAAAATAGAACAGAGGAAAGTATGAGGTTTAATATATTTGGAATTTTGTACCTGATAAATTTTAAATCTTTTCCTGATGACTAGATAAGACTAGTACAACGTATCTCAGCTGGACTTCTGATACAATAAGGGTCAGAAATTACAGTTCCCTAGAGAAGAAAGGATCAGTGTAATTAGGAGAAACCAAAAGATAACAATAATTTACAAATACTTGATTGCTTAGTAAAGAGAGTGTTCTTTCCCGATGGAGCAGCTCTTATACTTAATATTTTCATTGATTTGCTTTGCACATCATCTACAGCTGTGTAATGAAGTTTGAGAATGGCAGAAAACTAGGGAGTAATACTACCCTCGGGAAACTGTGTCATACTGAGGCAAGGAAAAGAGACTGAATAGTAACATGTAGCTTCAAGCACTGTGGGTCAAATGAACTGGGGACTCACACCTTGAGTTACACACACATACACAAAAGAAAAAAGAAAAAAAAAAGAAAAAAGTTTTTGGCATGTTATCAGTTAGTAGTGCCATGACTACATTATAGCCACAAAAAATGCAAATAATCTTAGGATGGTACTACACCTGAGAAAAGCAGAAGTACTATGCCATTTTACAAGGCTGTGAGAGCACTGAAATGTTGTAGAAAACTAAAAAAAAAGAAATAATATTCAAAGTAAAGCAAGTAATCAGGTAAACTACTAAGTAGGTCTGAAGACTGTTCATTAAGTGCACAGTCTAAAAAAGACCTGGACTGTTCAGCCCAGGAAAGAGAAAGAATCAGAGGAATCATTAAGGAGACAAATACTGAAGAAGAAGAAAAGTTATTTATGCTGATAGACAAATGATGTCACGAGGGAAATTGGTATAACAGAAGCATGGATCAATTCATCTGGAAATTAGAATTTACTAAGATAAGAACTTTTATTAAGGTAAGAATGATCTGGGAACAATCTCCTACAAGAGCTGTGTTTCTATCCAACAGATTTGCCACAGCCAGGGGCCAGTCTACATGACCTCAAAGGCCATTTTAAATTTTATGTTCCTATGAAAGATATCACAATTTCTTTGATGTATTGCTACTGTATCTATTGTTTTCCAGCTTTGCTACCAGCACAGTTCAATTTCAGTACATCCCACTGTGATGTTGAAAAGTCAATTTTTAAGATTTTCTTCTGTTTCTTTGAAAGTATTCCCTACAGTAATATAATTTTGTTACATATTATTGCACCAGTAATATTGCCATTTTTAATATTGTTTTAAAATAACTAAATTAATATTTGTGCTTAATTGATTTTTTGAAATGGCTGATTTCCCATAGAGATTTGGTAAACAAAGTCTTTACAAAGTTATTTTTACGTGAAAACAGGAAAGTGAGAAGAGCCTAATGAACCTAACATTGTACTGACAAAATTATGCAGAAAAAAACGCAGACATAAAAAGGTACTGTACAAAAAGTACAGACATATTTTCTCATAAAATAATTAAAAATATGGTTTCAGAACATAAGTGATTTTGCTGAGTCAGATTTTTTTAAGAGAAAATCTTTTTGTCAAAATACCTGTTACTTAACTATTTTAGTATTGTTCCACATAACTAAAATTTGTCCTGAACTTGATAATTCTGAAGTATATTCTTAGCTGAAAGCATGAATAAAGCTACTCTCTGAAGTAATCCAATCTGTGATTATAATTAATGTTGATTTTCCACAAGAACCGTAGTTCACTTTAATCTTTCAGAGTCTTTTTCAATATAACTAAGGTACTGTATTTGTTGTAGTTATATAGAAATGCAATTCTCTTTATTTGTAACTTGATAACATTGAGAGTGAGACTAATTTTCATGTAGAGTTTTTTTCTGAAGTTTTGGCTCCTTCACCAAACATCTCAAGTGTGTAATGAAAGACTTGAGAGCAGATCGAACAATTAATTTATTAGCCTG
The DNA here is from genome assembly GCA_026212715.1 of Elanus axillaris. Taxonomy (NCBI): domain Eukaryota; kingdom Metazoa; phylum Chordata; class Aves; order Accipitriformes; family Accipitridae; genus Elanus; species Elanus axillaris. The sequence continues at coordinate 2,571,981 of JANZLQ010000013.1, read as the reverse complement.
GTCCAGGATGTCTTTTTATATACAAACACATCTGCACTCATAACCATGTTACATACAAGTCTTTTTGACTTAGTAAATGTTTTTTTCACATAAGTAAGGTTTCTTTTTTTTATATAAAGCTCCATTTCTATAGTAGTTCCAACACTCACTTGGACTCAAAACTGAAGCTGTCATCTGGCCCACACTGATGCAACAGTGAGTTCAGAGCAGCAGAATATTTTTATTCATAAAAAATAAGTTTGCTTAATTCAGTAGCCTTGCCTAACTGCATTTATATTTCAGTTCTTACTGAATTGCAAATATAAACACAGCTAGGAAAAAAAAAAATCCCTAAAGAAAAATGCATTGTTTCCTGGACTGTTGTAATGACGGTAAGATACCTGATACTCCACTGTTAGCATAAAGCAGGTTTTAACTGTTTCCAGTGCTATTTCATGCCACCCTCTGCAATAATTAGTTATAACAGTCAAAGAATCACTTTTTTTCAGTGCCCAGTGAAATCGAGAGCAAGACAATGCCTTCAGAAAAGTTTGGGGTTATGTCCTGATGCATTTATTGTTTTTCATACAACCGCTAAAGATGTTACTAGACTTGAAGCCAGAACGACAACAGCAGTTTTGGCATTAATGCTATTTTGGTGTAACTGGTCCTGTCTTACCGTACATCAGATTCAAATTCTATTGAATCTATTCAGTTTTTCATTACTGATTAAAGAAATCATTCCAGAAGTACTGTCTTCTGAAAAGGTGGGCCTGTAAGGCCTTGTCTACAGCCATCAAATTTATTGACATAACAGATCATTAATAATTATTTTAAAATAGTATTTCATCCTGAGAATATAATTACTTTGAAATAGATTACACATGCAGATCTGGAAGTCTTCCAAATCTAGGCAGGTTCTAGTTTAATTTGATTTATCTGTGATACAAGATTCCATCATAAAAGAGCATTTGAATAAGTTTGCAGTGGTCTGAGGACAACTCTTGGTATAGGGCTTATTTTCGTAGCCGTGGTCTCAAAACGGTTTTAGCCGGACTCGCAAAATAGATTGTGCTGGGCTGACCTTGGCTGGCTGCCCAGCGGTTCTCTCATTCCCTCTCTGCAACAGGACAGGGGGAGAAAATAAGATGGAAAACCTCCTGGGACGAGATAAAGATGGGGAGATGGCTTACTAGTTATCATCATGGGCAAAACAGACTGGACTTGGGGAACATTAATTTAATGCCAGTTAAAACAGGGTAAGACGGTGAGAAATGAAGACAAAACTAAACCCCACCCTTCCCTCACCCCTCTTCTTCCCAGGCTCAACTTGGCTCCTTCACTCCAGAGTCCTCCACCTCCTCCCCAGCCCAGGCAGCGCCGGGGGACGGGGAATGGGGGGTCGCGGTCAGTCCATAAGGGTTCCTCTGTCACAGACCCTGCCCCCCCGTCCCTCTCACGCTCTTCCCCTGCTCCCCTGTGGGTTCTCCAGGGGCCACAGTTCCTGTCAGGAAAACCTGCTCCGGCACAGTCTTCTCCACCAGC
>JANZLQ010000013.1:2558545-2570357 GCA_026212715.1 Elanus axillaris | reverse complement strand
CCCCCCCCCCCCCCCCCCCCCCCCAAAATACACAAACCCATCAACATTTCCCCTAAGTTCTAACACTATACTGCTGAGTACTCAAATGTATATTAATTAGTCCTAAAATCTGGATAGCTAGTGGTCCCTGAAATTTATGCTGAGGTTGTTCCCGAAGGTTCTTAAATTCCAACACTGCAACAGTTTCAATTTTCTAGTTTAGGTTTCAGCTTGATATATTGAAATGCATTCTCTTTTTCTCCATAGTTGTTCTTTTTGTAGCCCACACTGAGGAATATTATAATTTAGGTTCCAAGAGAGCCATTTTGCTTTAAATCACAGAACTATATCACTAAATCTGGACTTACTTGAAGTTCCCTGAAGATTACTTTCAATTAAGTGATTACCCTGCAGTTATCTCTAATTTTGGCTGACTATCAATCATGATGATAATAAGCAGTTGAGGCAAATTATCTCATATGATTCTTCTGTTGGCTTCAGTCACACCCAAATGTTTAGGGCTGCATTTTATGAGGGAGAAAATTTCCTTTAGATCCATTTATCTACCCATTCATCAAGTTGAGATCTGTTAAAAATTGTTCTGAACCTCTTTTCAAGATGAGGCTATAGCCAAGATTTTTATTTTTATGACAGTCATCATCCAGATATCAAATTCGTACACAATACTTCAATTTTCTCATAGGTTAGAACCTGTGAAAGTTTTCTTGTCTTGAATTTCTAAGTTGGTCACTAGTTTCCTTCTGTGATTTCAGATCTGTGCTATACGCAACACAGAGCTATACCCAGTAGGATTGGAAAGAGATCTAAGAGCATCTTCCACGTAGTAAAAACCAAAGCAAAAACCTCCGTAACATCACAGATGTAGTCCAAGTCACTCATTAATAATATTGATTAATATACAGTGGCCTACATTCCCAGGGGAGCCCCGTGTTCAAGAGCTCCGTGGCCGGCTTTACCGCCATGTCCCGGAGAGCGCAGTTTCAGTTCCCGAGGGTCACCGGGAATACGTGTTCCCCTCCGGAGTCCCTTGACGGCAAGAGTCAGACCGGGAGGAGCAGGCTCTGTAGGGGTGCACCCTGTAATCTTTTCATTACCCCGGGTTAATAAATTCGGAATGGGGCATTATCAGTACCCTAGCGCTACAGATTTATGGTTTGGCTTGAGTGAGGAACAGCTCCTACGTTAACTTTATTATCTTGAAGTGTGGACAACAAACAGTAGTAAGTCCTGTTTCAGGGTGATTCAAAACCAGAGTGTGGTAACCTGCTTTACTTGTAAAAACTTTAGTTCTTCCTCTCACAACTGGCACTACGTGGTACCTCTAGGGAGGAAGGCAGATTTTTCTCTCCTACTTCTTGTTAAGACTCTTTGATCAATTGCCTTAACAAACACTTACTGAAAAGACAAGGGGAATATTTATACATCACATTCTGAGAAACAGTGTTAACCATAACTTTCTTAAAGATGTGTAAACCTTCTTCCGAGGAACTTCATTTGAAATAGTGCTAATCACAGTATCTTGGGAAATCGAGAACAAGGATATTGAAGCCAGCTGTACCCCATTTTACCTTCTTCTCTTAATTCCTTTGTCACCCCTTCTCAAACCCTTGAATGTGATTATAGTACTTTCTAACCAGTGAATGATTATAAATGTGTGGATTTCATAAATATTGGCTTTCGTATGGAAATGCATTTCTTCCTTTGTATCTATGCTGTGCTGGCCAGGTGTTCTGTTTATATGGCCAAAGAGTTAACTGCTCCAGCAGAAGCACTGAATGAAGTATTTCCCTTTGTAACAACTAACAAGAAAATGAGATAAATATTATTTGGAGAGACCGTGAGAAAGGAGTTATTTCTTAAGTTACTTTTTCATTGTCTCATTTTCTGTGTAGTTTGACAAGACTTCAGTTTTGTTTGCTTATCTGAATATGTATCAGAATTTCCCTGACTTAAAGAAAGTACAGATTGCTGAACACTAGATTTTGCTCAGGTTTTTGATGTACAATTTAATTACTTATTTTCTGCTCCTTCCTTGAAAAGTTTTAGCTGTCAGGAATGTTGTCTGTTTCTTTTTGCTTGAGTCGTTGCGTATTTTAGCTTCCAAAGCCAACTAATAGATGAATAGATGTAGATTTTGATCTATAATTTATTGCATTGCAGTCACAGAGGAGACAGAATTTAGGTGAAAAAAATTCTATGAAACGCAGTCTATGATACCATATCTTTCCATGGAAGGTGATAATTCTGTCTGTATATTTTATGTTGTAAAACATATTCTTTGGTAACATGTAAAAAACAACATTTAATTTTGAAGTTTACTTTGTGTTATACATTCCTAAATTAAAACAACTCTACTAGAAAAACTATTTGGATCAATCAAAAGTGAATTCAATGCCAAAGCTTCTACAAAAATTTGGAATCTGCTATTCCCACAAATCTGACATTCTAATGTCTAGACAACAGTTTCATTTCAAATTTACATTTTATTACGTGAGCTGTTTGACCATATCTCTATACATCTTGATAAACAGTGTATGAATAATTCATAAACTGATCTCTGAAAGTCACAAGAACGATGTAAATTGTAGCGTATTTCCTTAGTAGATACTGATGTGACCTTTAAATATGACATACTGATTTGATTACTCAGTGGAAAGGGGAAAAAAAAGAATTTATAATTTTATGTTAAAAATATCCACCTGCTTCAGTCTGTCATATATTTAAATTCATCCTGACCTCCAGTCTTCTTTGTGACCTCCAGTTACATTACATTATGTAATTCTCACAGAAGTTCTGTAATGATACCACAGTTGAATCAGCTAAAATTGGCCGCCTGACATTAATGACATTAATGCTAAAAATAAGTCTTTTAGAAAAAGTACTTAGATACATTTTATTATACATATTATATATTACACGGCTTCTACACAATTTATTTTCCTTTGGTTATTATGAAAGAAAAACTAGCCCTGGAGCATTATCACTGTAATGGATTATATTTTGCATTTGAGCTTCACAGATTTTCAAAAACCTGAAGTACTATTGCCCTTGTAAAGTACTTACAAAGATTTTTAGACTTTGGTTTCTTGGTTTGGTTTTTTGGGTTTTTTTTTTTCCATTCCTGGTCTTCCTCATCTCTTCCACAAAGAAATGTAATGCCACCCCTCCAAGACAGCTGCAAAGTCTGCTGCTACATTTCCAGATTGTGGAGATCAAACGTTCTTACGTGTTGGTCTCATCAAACTTTTCAATGTTGTAAATACAATCTGCTCCACAACCTCGGGTTTGCGTACGCTGGGTCTGAGAAAGAGCTGGCTGGTGAAGTCCTACTTTCACGGAACTGTCCGTGCTTCCAGGCGCTCTGAAGCCGTTGCTGCTCATGACAGCTGCCACCCAAACCGCCCACCTCCCTCCTTAAGTCACGTAGTTCTCCCATGGTTCTAGTTCACCAGCTGCAGTTGAGGTCAAGCAGAGGGTGGTGTTTCTTCCGTATTAATATTTGATATTAAATGTATATATTTTATAAGTAAAAAAATCAGTCTAATTTTTGGTCACGTTATATTATTGAGACCAATACTAACAGCAGATTCCCTTATTGCAAACTTCAGGTTAATGCCTCGTCATACTGCATCTCTTCACTGCCCATGCCTGTCGAGATTTTTGCCTTCTCTCCCCCCTCCGTGAACATAACTGAAATGTGGATTTGTTCTCTTCCAGCCCATAGATACAATTATCCTGGTTTTGCTCTTAGGGAAAGTGAGGCATGAAACATGTGAGTGATTTTCCTAAGGCCATGTAGGAAGCTGGAGGAGAAGTAATTTCCCCAGGAGGTTTGTCAACTGTTAGGTCTTGTTTTTCTTCTCAAGGCTCTTTACGCAATCTGAACTCTGTATACGTGAATGGCAGAGTAGCCACTGCAGGCAGAGTTGTGTCTGCTTCATTTTAAGAGTTAAATTCATAATTTGTCCCTTCGTAGGGACAAATAGTAGGATTATGTAGTAGGATTACAGAGGAAATCCAATAAAAGATCTGTAATTGCATGTGTCTAGTGCATTTGTCTACAATGAAAGCTGAAAAATAGGGACAGTGCATAAGATATTTTTATTGCCTTTGGGAACATTAGGAGTTTTTTATTACATGGTTTTAAAAATAGTTTTATTCATTCAGTTTTTTAAATTACAAAATCATTCAGCTATGAGAATAATTATTTTTTTTTTTAAATACTGGAACATTTATGTTTCCTTACTTCAGGAAAAGAAGGATTGCAAAAAAAATTTGAAACCCACATAGCTACACGAAAATGGATACAGGTAAATTATGTGGTTTTGCAAAACAGATGGATGTAAGTATCTTAGTTCACCTTACAAATATTAGCCTACTTTAAAGCACAAACAAATCCATTTTCTGGAAGTGAAACACAGGAAATAATGCAGTTTGGAATGAATAGTAAGACTTACTACTTAAAGGAACAACGCGTGAGTGGGGAAAAGAGATAACTGGGAGTTGGTTCAAGTGGGATTTATGGCATTTGTCTTCCCAAGCCACTGTTACACATGATGGAACCCTGCTTTCCTGGAAATGGCTAAACATCTGCCTGCCGATGGCAAGTAGTGAATGAATTTCTTGGTTTGCTTTGCTTGTGGATGCGGGTTTTGCTTTACCTATTAAACTGTCTTTATCTTTTAGGCTTCCGATTCTCTGCCCTATCCTGTTGCCGGCGAGTGAGCGAGTGGCTGTTCGGGGCTTAGCTGACTACTGGGGTTAAAGCACAACGTTAGGAAATTTTGCTAACAGGGTTAATTGAGCTATAAAGTACATTACGAAAGAGGTTGTATACTTTTCAACATTGTACATTTTAAAGATGAGACGTAAAGATGGAGGGGGACCCAAGAGTGAGTCCAAACCCATTTGGGGCTATTTTCTGTCTCAAGATCTTCTATCTTCTCTTCTACAACTCTATGATCACAGCTGATAGGCACAATCATCCAAACAGTTTATAGTGCAGCATGAATTCTATCAAATCCAAATAGTGTTTGGCAACTTCAACTACTTGGCAAGTTCATAAAGCTTTTCTATATTTTCTAGACATAAGTTGAGAGGATATTTTAATCCCTATTTGGCTTCTGTGAAATGCTGAGGTTCAGATTTGAAGCTGAAGAATGAAGTTGCAACCTCCTCCCCCTTTTTTTTGACAATGGATGGAAAATTTCAAAACACTTCGGTTTAGTCTAGAAATGCTGCATTTTTTAAGAAGAAACTTGTTATAAATTACTGCCTTTAGGAGCTGCCAGCTGCAATTGAACCATATCAGGAAAAAAAATATTCTAGGAGTTTGGATGTGAATTGAACCCCAAATCACATAAAGATGTTTACCCATGATAATACAACCTCAAAAATAGAATAACCCCCACCCCCCCATCTTCCTGCAGTGGAGACAACTGGCCACAAGATGTATTGCAGATATAGGAAGAGTCTAACAAATTTTGAACTAAGCAAGATGGCTCATTTTCTGAAAAGCTACCGTGGATAAAAAAAAAAAAAAGGTAAATAAAATAAAAATGTCCCACTGATGATTCACTCGCGTTTTTACTAAATGAAGATTTTGTGTATCTTTGGCAAATGAATCCGTTACATTGTATGGTCCCAGTTTTAATACAATGAAGCTTAACTTCTTTTTCATAGCTGATACACTAAGTAACTGCCATTTTCTGATCATTTGCTTTAGGAAATATTTTTCACAGCATATCACAACTGCATTAAAGTTTCTACTTTGGGAAATGATTTTGTTCCTCTTGAATTGCTTAAAAAGATCAGTCATTAATGTTTCTATGACATTAGCAGCTCACAAAAGCTCATATCCACTCTAAATATTTGAACGTAATACAAAGAAATGAATTTGATTCTCTAGTACCAACACTGGTTGTTTTAAGATGCCACAGCAGCATCCAAAATCCAAGTTAACAGTGTAGGATTTGAATCTGGGAGGTGCTTAGGAGGAACCTGATGTCCCAGCTGAGGACTCTAATGGCTGTGTCTGACTCAGTTACAGTGATTCAATTTCCAGACGTAGCTTGTTCAAAGCAAGGTCAAGAACTACTTCATGGGCTGCATTATGTGCTACATACATACTTTACAACCCCCAAACTATATTCTTATGTTCCAGATGACATACAGCATAGTTAAAGGCTATAAACAAGTTGCTATAGACAAGAGCCAAGCAGCATTGAGCAATAAAAGCACAAATTAGGTGGATTAGGTGCATATGTCCGACAGAGAAATCAAGAAAAACCTTCCAAAAATGGTAAGCAGCACTCAGGATGCATAAGCATTTACATGAAAGCTCATCTAAACATTTGAAATTTTGCTGCTGTGCGTGCCCTGAAGTTTCACTGTCTGGGCTGAGCTGAGCATCAGATGCTGAGCCCAAATTAATCAGCCTTGTAGAGAGGCAAGATACACGCGCTTGAGGTAATACAGTTGTATGGCTTCCTGGCCAGAATTGCTTCAGATCTGGCCAGCTCTGGTCTGGCTGTGACTATCTGCTATGTCAGAACAGTGGGCAAATAGTCAGGCTGAGCCACAGAGGAGTGCCAGCACGCAGCTCTCGCTCATTCTAGTTCAGTTATATATTAGGGTATTGCACGACTTACATTTCAGTTCTATTTTTCCTCTCCTCTTCTCTGTTTTAGACTTTAGGGAATGTGTTCTCCATACCCATCTGAAGGTTCCCATCATGACTGTTATTTCCTTCCGGAGTCAGCAAGCAGAGACATCTCATTTGGCAGAAAGGACGACAGAAGTATAACAGCAATCTGTGCAGCCACAGCAGCCCTGGCACGAACAGGGGCCAAAATAAGCCCACTGGAGCCCCAGGTCGGGAGGCATCACCTTGAGAAATGGATGTCCATGTCACAGTGGATCAGGCTGCCCTAGGACTCCTCTCCTTCCTGACACGGGCTCAGTGCAGAGCCCTTGGCTTTGCAACCGTGGTCTTGAGATCCGCCTGTCCCCTCATTCCCGCTGGCCGGCTGCTGCCTCATAGAATCTTGGAATCGTTTAGGTTGGAAGAGACCTTTAAGATCACCAAGTCCAACCACCAACCCAACACCAGCACGGCCACTAAACCACGTCTCCCAGGCTGCAGCCCCACTGGGTGCCCGTGGGCAGCTTACGTGCTCAGCACAGCCCTGCACATTCCCTGAGGAATCCGAGGTTCTCCAGCGTAATGCTACCTGAGCGAGAAGCACCAGCAGCCTGGTGGGGAGCCTGACAGGTCCTCCATAAATCCTTACTTGCTGTGAAGCCTTTTTGACCCCTTTCTGTCCTCTGCAGCGGGTCTGTGCTGACAACTCTGATATTAACCATTTTTAAGGAATATTAACCATGGGTTTCCAGGTTTTCCATAGACGCTCTTGTTTCCCAATCAGTTGCCTAAAGTCTGTGCTTCTGCCCTTTTTATTTTTTCTCCATCTCTGTTCACTTCACAGCTATACCATAGCAGTGCCAGCAAGCACACAGCTGTGAGCAGGGAAGGGCAAGACTCTGTTTTGCACTTGGAAATCTGTTCCTGCAATTGCTGTGGCTGCAATTCCAATTTTGTTAGAAACTAAAGCTTTAGAAAGGCACATCATAACCAAGAAAGCCAGCATGAATCCAAAGTTAATAACATTTCTAAACCCGTACCCTCTGTGAGCCACCTTTCTCAACTCACTCATGAAAACAGTCTAATTAACTCCAGTGTGCCTTAGATAGCTGAACGGAAGACAAGACTGAAAAAATTATGATGTACACTTTCCCCTTTCCCCTTTCGTGTTTTGACAGTGAAACGCTTTGCTGATACATAGTTCCTTTCATATTCATAGTTTGCTTTTCCAAAGAATATTGCAATATATCTTCAGGAAGAGCAGCATACCAAACAGAGAAAAAAGATTCCCCCCTCCCCATCCTTCATGCCAAGTCTGAGGGAAAGGAAGGGCACATTTTGTCTTCCTCGGCCATATGCCTAATGACACATATTATGTTATATATTAGAACTACTACAGTTATTTACAGTCTCTCGGATCCTATTTGCTGTATCTTGCTCACAGGTCTGACTGGTCACCAAGTTTGGATCGTCGCTGCCTACAGCTTCCTGAGGGAGGTGCCGAGCTCTTCTCCCTGGGATCCAGGGACGGGACGCCTGGGAATGGTTCAAAGCTGCGTCAGGGGAGGTTCAGGCTGGACATGAGGAAGCATTTCTTTACCGAGAGGGTGGTCGGACACTGGAACAGGCTTCCTAGAGAGATGGTGGATGCCCCAACCCTGTCAGTGTTTAAGAGGCATTTGGACAGTGCCCTTAATGACGTGCTTTAACTCTTGGTCAGCCCTGAAGTGGTCAGGCAGCTGGACTAGATGGTCGTTGTTGGTCCCTTCCAACTGAAATAGTCCTATCCTATCCTATCCTATCCTATCCTATCCTATCCTATCCTATCCTATCCTATCCTATCCTATGCTATTCCTGCAAAGTTACAACTGATAGTTTTTATCAATAGTTTGTGAACTGTTCCGTAAAATGCTTGTTTTCCCTAAATGTCATTCCAATCCCAAGTAAATCAAGACAAGTGGTAACCTTAAACCACTATCTATTATCCTGCATTCATCTCGTAGTGTCAGAGTGAAAGCATTGTAAACTAGAATAATAAGAAAAATGCTTCAATATTTTGTTCACGTGCTCATGAGTGATTCTTATTATATTTCAAGGCAGCAATGAATCCAGAGACAGTATTACTCAGTGAATAGAAGAATGAATCACAAAATTTCTGAATGCTATAACTCTTTTAATTTCTATCTTAACATACTCACAAGTAAGATAATACCTGTCTGAGCGACACTGGAATTGTTTTGACATTGAAATGTATTGCTTAAATTAAAAACGTGTGCACTCTGCAAATCATTAGTGAGTTGGGAGGTAAAGAAATTCTGAATGAGTTATTGGCTTCTTGTCATTTTTCGAGCCGAGGAAAGTAATTTAATTGTGAGCAACAGAATTATTGGCTAGATATTTGACACTTGTAAATTTATGCAGATTACGGAACTGTGATAATACTCTCAACCCAAACAGTTCTGCAGTTCGTTTTAAGAAACTCTAGGCAACAACTGTACTAGTTTTTAGGAGAGCTGAGCAGGAGATATTTTCTCTTTCTGTGAACACATTTTAAACACTTTTCTGTTGACCACCAGGAGAAAACCAAGAATTCCAAAGTCTGCTGTGAAAAACCCTTCCAAGAAATCTTTCTTAGAATAGCTCAGTAGCTAGGGCACTTATTAGATTTATGGAAGAGGAAGGGCTCCGTTCTGTATCACATTATTTGATTATCTATTCAAATGAAGTAGATCTAATAGAAGAGCTTTTGAAGACGGAACTAGGTTAGTGAATCATTTGAGAACTTACATGGCATTTGTGAAACTCTTACCCAGTTCACATTCTTCAAAGGTTTTTCTCTATACCAAATAAGAATCTAGATACATGGCAGCCCCCAAATCAGTCTGGGTTTGATCTGAAATTTTATCCTGCACCTAGGTAACCCTTAAAAATTGCTTTCTATCCATCAGTTTTCCAATTACAAAGATTACAGCAATTTTCAATAGGCCCTGGCTTCCACAGAGGATATATATAGCGACTAATTTCTAAAATATAGGTGTAAAGGTTTGCAAACCTGATGTTGACAATTTGTCCAAATTCTTTGACTGCAGCAATCAATGCAGGATGAAAAAGTAGCGTGCATTCTAAACGGGTACTGCTCTGATTTTTTGTGTTCCTGTTCTTGATGAGGTAAACCTATGGAATTATTTTCAGACGTACTAAGAGGCACCCTAATCCTTCCTGATTTCTGATAACCCTTAATGTCCAGAATCAGAGCTAAGTATCCAAGTTTTCTAAATAATTCAAATGTTTTATATTATTCTTAAACTTCAGATAACCTTTAGCAATCATTATAGTTACAATCCTGTAATTGAAGGACACGGTGTCCGTTTCGGTCTTTGCTCTTTGAACAAGATAGCCTGGGGCAGACGGTGAACTTATCTTGGTTAGTACATAGAAATTATGGACACAGGGATGGTTTCTCAGCATCTTACCACTTAGTAGTTTCTTCTTAAGTCTTCTTACTGTCAGACAGCTATTTTTATGCTCTTCTTAATCCCCTCCTCTTCACACACAATAGTACAGAATCTACAAAGATTTAACTCAAAGTTTATTAATAAACCAAATAGAAGCTCCGTAACACCTTTTAAGTCCAGGATGGATCCATTAATATAGATGAAAGGCTCGGGTGTTTGCAGTTAACTTTTAGAGAATTATGACAGACATTAATTTCTCACAAAGATAAATGCATACACTCATGTTCTTCACAGATTCATAGAGAGTGGAAGGCATAAAAAGTTCTCCTAAAACTCAGAGGTAGAGAATGAGTTCTGACTTTTCTCGGGTTATTTCTTGTCCTTACGCTGATGGTCATTACTGGATTGGAATTGTTGCAATTTTCAAACCGAGTATGAGCTCTCAGATAACACAGTAGCATAGTTGAACACCAGAGCTTTTTAATTCTCCTTTCTCCTAATGCATTGTTCAGGGTAGAACGAGGCACTTCAGACAGTTTTGCAGTCTAAGGGAGAGTATTTCTTTACTGTATGGTCTTGGAATTTAGGGATCTTACTAGGCATATATTTGACTATATATATATGTGTGTATATATATATATATACAGTAACTTTAGATCTGAATTCCTTGAAATGCAAAGAGATGAAACATTACGGTGTTTAGAGATGTAGTGCCTAAAAATTAGAGATCCAGCTCCCAAAATGAAACACAAAATGTTGGTTTAGATCCCCAGATATTCCTGTAGACATATTACTAAGATTTGCTCCCATACTGAGAAACCACAGCAGCAGTGGACTGCGCAGGAGGGACAGCCGAGTCAGGCAAAGGAGAGCTGAAACTCCACTGTGGCCTCAGAGGACTATCTCAGTAGGTGCTACTGTGAAATTAGATTCTAATCCTAGGTTCCACAGATTATTTAGGGTCCTAAATTTAGAAGAATTTAATAGATTAAGTTAAAAAAAATCAGGAAAAAGTCACTTAGCAAGCTCAGATACTTCAGACCATCTAATATCTAAGTTTTAAACCAACAATGAATCATCTCTAGTGTCTGAAGCGCTTTTAGTGTATGATTACCAATTTACACCTCAGTTCAGTAATTACTAAGACAGAGTTTGTTTATCCAGAGTTTCGACACATCAGTCTTTCAATCCTCATTTATAACGATCTGGTTTTAGCAATGGATTGGAGAGCAGAAACTCTTTGCTTGTTCCATAATTTAGTAGTTTGGGAACCTGTCTGGGATTTGAGAAATGATTTAGGTTTGTGAATCAAACTCTTACATTGCAGTGGCTTACAGTTTGCTTCAACAACTACATTGGCAAGTGCTCTCTAGTATGGGATGAAAAATGTCCTTGAGAGATAGGTCCTAGGAAGTTATTTCAGTGACAGCAGGGATTACAGCCAAAAAGATTTTGCCTGAAATTTTAGTTGCCAGTTTACCCGAGGCAGTTTAGCAAGGCTGGGGGGATGTGGGAGGGGAGCAGCGATGAAATGGTATTACAAAGAATGGCTGAAGTTTCCTTTCTAAATGCCTGTTAACTAGGAACAAAGAAAAAAAGAAGAGAAAAGAAGAGAAAAGAAGAGAAAAGAAGAGAAAAGAAGAGAAAAGAAAAGAAAAGAAAAGAAAAGAAAAGAAAAGAAAAGAAAAGAAAAGAAAAGAAAAGAAAAGAAAAG
>JANZLQ010000013.1:2490344-2540629 GCA_026212715.1 Elanus axillaris | reverse complement strand
CCACTGAGCAACAGCTGAAACCATCAGAGTGTTACCCACATTCTTCTCCTACTGAACCCAAACCACAGCTCCGTACCGGCTGCTGGGAAGACACTTAACTCTACCCCAGCCGAAACCAGGACAATATGTTTGTTCTTAATTAAAAATAACCCTGGGAACAGTGACCTGAAGTGAAGAGCTTAAACTAGATTACTCTCTTAACCAGGAGACTACAAAGCTATTTTATCAGTGAATCTCAAATTAAATTTCTCTAGTTCAAAAGAAGGACTAGCAAGTATATCATTTGCTGGCTAGAACATTCTCATGGGAAATATGAAGTTTAATTTTCTGAGGCAGAAAAAGGAACTTTTCCTGTATCTCCAAAGAATTCCACGTGTTCACATTTTTATTCATGAAAGCTTGTCTGAAATGTGTGTCACTAAAAACCTCTGCTGTTTCAACTTCTACTACATGCGCTGTCTCACAAAAAATACCAAATAATTCTGTTATTGCATGCTGATGATTAATTATCGTGTCATTACTGCTAAGACTGTGAAATGTTTTAAGTACTATCTCTACATACAAGCAGATCAACCTGTGATTTAGTCATAAGTATACTCTGCATTATCTGTTGGGGTTTTTTTCAGTGTCCCGAGTGGCAAGAAAAATGGATGATGTAAAAAAGAAATCTTTGGTTCAGCACATGTAAGAATAAACCTCGATGACTGAATCAAAACTGCGAAACTGCAAGCTCTGTAAGACCTATTGCTGGTTTGTACCACTGGCTGCTGATCCTGTTCTTAATGAAATCCATGACGGTCAATATCAAATTCGTTGACAAAATAGATATCAAATTACATAACATTCTGATAAAACACAAAATTATTACTTTGTTATATGCAGTACTTTGGATATATGTGAGAGTCATCTCTTCAGGTAGAATATCAGCCCAACCTCAGTGATGTTTCTGCTGGGATATAACTAACAAATTGTTCCAATAAGCCCCAACTTATGAGTTCTATTACTTTTATGTACTGAATGGGTTAATATTATCACCATTTTTATGCATGAAAGATGTAAATTTCCTTTGGTACTGGGCACCACTACAAATTCCACAGTAATCAAACCCTGTATTTCAGTTTTTACCTACTGTGCTTGTGGCTTGCAGCATCAGATGGCAAAATTCAGGTAACAGATCTATGAAGAAATACAAGGTCCTTTAAATTAACAGTACAAAGAAGAACATCAAAGTAATTTTGTACCTTATTGAAAAGAAAAAGACCATTCTTCTATAACACCAGGGAAGGACGTAAAGAATATTCACCATGACAAAACGACATGAAAAGTTGGAACTAAAAAATCAATACATTCTCCGCATTTCTTCCTATGTCCCGATCTCTATTAAACAACCCACTTTAAAGATAAAAACAACCTGACACCCTTCACCCAAGTTTCACTTCTACACAAGTGTTTGCACAGGCCGGCTTTTTGTACCCAGCTAGCAGCTTTGCCCAGGTGCTTATTCACAGTAATTCAGCACAGTTTGGGCCAATTATCTCACCTTCAGGGTATGAGTAGCTGTTAGCTGCAATCACGCTTTGCTGGCCACAAATTCATGATAACATTTTGTCCTGTTGCAGTCCGCCTGTGAATTCGTCTTCTGTGGTAATAATAAAAAAGAATTAAGCTGTGTTGCAATGTGTATATTTTCTTAGCAAACTACTTGAAAAGAACAGATCAATATTAACAACATTCATACACCTCTTCTGTGTGTCCTATCAAGTTCTTTCCATAGGGGATTATATATATTATACCTCATTTTTCTTAATTCTGTGTATGACTTAAATGGAGCTTTACTGCTCCATTATTATGTGAAAGCTTCATTATTGGTGTTAATGTTTATTTACTGGGATGAGAATCCACAAGGAATATAAAGAAGTTAAACATGGCTTCAGATAAACCACACTCAGAAAATGTATTGTGTCTATTTAAAAAAAAAACAAACCCACAAACAAACAAGCCCAATCTGTTGCCTTTGAAGATTTTATTTTTTCCTCCCGTCTAGCAAATTAAAACTTTACACTAACTTTACAGTTTTGTCATGAAGATTAAAGTCTTGGATGTTACAAGAACAAGGGATCTCTAGTAGGAGAAACATATTTTTTTCCACAAAAAGTGAGAAGAGATCTCATTATGTTTTATTCTCTTATTACTTATAGCTTTGGCTGGGATGACAAAAAAATTAGGTCTTTCTAGGTGAGACTACGCTTTGAGTAAAATAAGCATGCATATCGATGGTAATTTCTGAGCACTGAAAACATGATATAATAGGAAGGTTCAATAGAAGATTATTTGGTAGAAATTTGAAAGCACAGTTGAGAGCTGAAGGAAGTATTATAAATGGCCTTTAAAGCAAACTTTCTGATTCAATAGAAATGTATTTCTACATGAGAATAATAAATAATATGAAGAGCACATACCGGCACAGTTGGGTTTCATAGAAAAAGGAGGTTCACTCTTGCTTCAAGCACACTGTGTGCTATGACAAACAACATCAAAATATCCACCTCCAGAGAAAGTATGAAAATGACTGATCTACTGGATAAAAATACATGTGGAAAAAGAGAGGACCAGCCCCTCCTAACTCTTCAGCAGCTATGTGTTGTGAAGAAAGAGCTACCAGAAAACTCAAGATCAGAACTGAAGGCTGAGCCAAGTAAAGAAACCTACAGTCGGGCATGAAGGTCCTGCAGAGAGACGGTATTTTACATCTACCTACATTAAATTTCATTACATCTTATTTGATTAGCCAAAGCAGCTCTTCCTCAGCATAGTGGCCCTGGAGTTGTCATTACAGGATTGCATTCTTCAGTCCTATACGGAGAGCCTACCCACATACCAAAGTGTTTGGAATTCCACTTTTGGATGAAAGACCTAGATTACCATCTTAGTACTGTAAGTTTTGAGTTACCTAGTCAACAATGGAAATTAAATATAATAACACTTATCATACTTGCCTTTCTTCAACAACATAGTGGTTCAAAACCAGTTGCCCAGACATTGTCAAGCAGGTGAGTGCCCTGTTCTGAAAAGTCTTTTGTAGGTGTGACAGCGTATCTTTCCATAATTTATAAGCAGTCAGAGCTCAGGCTGCTTTCTAAAATAGTTGTTGGAAAATATGCATCCAGTAGTACGGACTCAGGGAGAAGGGTCAAGAATAGATGGTTTTATCTCCCTCCCTGCATCGATGCACAGTGTATGTCTATGCTACCAAATTAAATGTGCTCAGACATGTTCCCTTACACTGAAGCTAACTAGCACAGCAAAAATCATGCTGCTATTAAACTCTGTTCTCATCTAAACCAGAATAGATGCACCCAAACCACTTATTCAGAATAGTACCATGTTAACAGCCGAGCTAAACTCACAGATTGGTGGATTAGTGACCAGCACTAAACAAAAGCATTCCAAACACTACTAATTTAGCAACAAAACTGACAGAGCTCAGCTGCCTAGGATCATTCCCCGGTACTACTTAGCTTTTGTGCTCTAAGACTACATGGCATTGAGAAATTCATTAACAGGTTGTATTGCTGTAAACAAATCCTTTATTTCTCATGATGAGAAATGAATCTCGTGATGAATCTCATGATGAAATCAGATGAATCTCATAGGAACTCATCTAAGGATAATGCTCACCAAACCCAACTGTACACCTGCGCAGGTAAAGGGGTTCTAATATGAGAGGGAAATAGAGCTCTGGAATTAGCTCTAAGATTTAATGTAATGTTAGAACAATAGGAAAACACTTAGGAGAGGCAAATGGTAGGTTGAGACACTAACCGAGAGGCTTAAGGCACTAAGCAAGGCATTTAAGATGTGGTGTATGTGTTTCCCAGTGGTTACAAACACATCTACTCTGATATAGCAGAACAAAATACAACGGAACTGATAACATATTAATGCAAAAAATAGATAGACGTTACCTCTTGCTCGTTAATTGTTATTCAATGGCAGTGCAATGA
The DNA here is from genome assembly GCA_026212715.1 of Elanus axillaris. Lineage (NCBI taxonomy): Eukaryota > Metazoa > Chordata > Aves > Accipitriformes > Accipitridae > Elanus > Elanus axillaris. Next base: position 2,536,625 of record JANZLQ010000013.1, on the reverse strand, counting down.
GTCCTTGAGAGTTCACTTAAGGAATCTCCAAATAAATGGGGGAATTGGCACTAAAATTACTCTAATGTAAAGTTTTGCTGGATGCATAAGATAGGAGAAAAATGAAGGGAATAAACTCTCTTTCTCTGAGCATAGTTTGTATGTATTAGACCAAAGACTTCATTTCCATCCTGTGAGCTACTGGGTAATGTTTTGTGTGCAGGCCAGATTATTTTGTAAGATATAGCTCTAATCTAACCAAAACCCAGAGATTTTTGAACCTTTCAAAGGAATTCACAGACATTCAAAGACTGTATATAAAATATAATATCAGAATATCACAAAACTGTAAAATAACATTCACTGAGGAGGATTTTAAAATAATTTTTATCCTGGTTCCTAAGCAGATGAAACTGCTGTCCTCTGCGATAGTATGTGTGCATTTCTATCTCTATGGCAGGGGCCATATAACTAGTGAACATCTTGTCTGATTTCAATAAAATTTGACAATTGAAAAGATGATCAAAAATTTCCTTGACGTCTTTTAGACACCTTAATGTGGAATTACACTCTAGAAGTGTCAACTGATTTTAAAGGGAATTTACATGTGTAAATGTCTACATGCGGTGTGACGGATCCTACCAAAAGCTTCCAGGAGCCAGCTAAAGGAAAGACACCTTATTGATGGCACCTTGAGGGAGTACAACCAAATGTGTTATTATATCTTGGAGAATCCATATAAGTGAAGACAAATATATATAATTTTTAAATCTATATATATCATATAACAAGTATTTGTAATAAGAACACTCAATCTACGGTGAACTCCTGTGTGGGCTAATTCTTCTTGGAGTGAAATCAAAACAGAAGACATAAATCCGTGTGGAATCAGATGTCATTAATTCCGCTTGCCACAGCAAAACATGTTACTAAGCTTAGTGGAGCAACATCAAAGCAGCTCCACATAAAATTTTTGTGATGCTTTGTCTTCATTGCTCCAAGACCTTTGAGCATTATGCTGTTTAGCAGCACTGTTTCAAATACCGCACATTAAAATACCCTAAAATAAAACTGAAGTATGGATACGTTGCACTTCTACCCTTCTTATATGCCAACAAAAGAATCTGACTACAATTAAATACCTTGAAACCCAGAACTGGAACAAAGGCATGTGTTCTCAGATTGTCAGCATGTTGTACAATAAGACTGGACCAGAGCTTCTCAAGTAAGGAAAAATAATTCTGAAAATCAATACCCGCTGTGTTCGCTTTTACTTCTGAGAAAATTCATCCCACAACAAAGAATGGGGTATCAGCTGGATGGCTGTTGGTCTTTTGGTGTACCTCTCCTGTTTATACCAAATGGCAAGCCTGATCTCATCTGGGGTAGTATAATGGTGCCTGTCAGCTATTCAATAATGTATGAGTGGCATATCACTCTCTGTTTCCCTTGACAATGCTTACCTTGTCGAGACAGATAAAAGGCTTGGATGCTGATAAGATCATCTTCATCCCTACAGATAATACAGAAAATCTTGCGTAACTGTTGATTTTGAAAGATTACCTCTGGAACTGCTGGTATACTTAGTGGAAAACTTCGTAAGGCATTTAGAACACAATCCGATGAGATGGAAGCTAGTAATACGTTCAGAGAATTACTAGTAATGCATTGTAATGCATTTCAGAGAAATTGTATGATAGGTGCAGTTCAGCTCTCCTGGAAATGGTACCAGTCCACATAGCTTGGAAGTATCGGTTTTCCACAGGCAACTGCTTAACAAATTTCAAATCACAAATACTCTTTTGTTAGACAGAGTTTTAAAGAGAAGAGACTAACTCACAACATAAGGCAGTGATTCTAATTCTTCAAAGGGATTACTTAAAATGGAAACATGTAAAATATTAAAAAGAAAAGCAATTTCACACTGCAAGATGCAAGTATAATCCAAACCTTCCTGGGAGGTTTTGTTTTGGCTTTAGGTTTTTTTGTTATGTTTTCTTTAGCACGCTTTACTGATGAAAGAGGCCGAGGGAATAAATGTGAATCTGCGTAAGTGTCGTGGTTTAACCCCAGCTGGCCACTAAGCCCCACGCAGCCGCTCGCTCGCTCCCTTCCAGTGGGATGGGGGAGAGAATTGGACGAGTGAAAGTGGCTGTGTCCCCTCCCGACTCCTTGTGCCCCCCCGGCCTCCTCGCTGGTGGGGTGGGCTGAGGAGCAGAACAGCCCTTGGCTCCGGGCAAGCCCTGCTCCGCAGGGACCAGAACAGGGATGGGGCAGCAACGCGGCATCTCGGCAGAAAGCCAAACCACAGCCCCCTGCCAGCTCCTGGGACCAAAAATAACTCTACTCCAGCCAAGGCCAGCACAAGAAGTTTGATCATATTAGTGTGATACGTTTTAATGTTCCTGTATAAAATCAATTGGTGGGATGGCTTTTTATTGCCCAAGTAACTTAACTTCATCTAACGTTTCAGAATTCCACTAAGGTAATGATCCCTAAAATTAGTGGAGACCACTTACTCCTATCTTACCTGCTTACCTAGGTCTTGCGCAATTTGAAGGCTAGACCCTGGCAGTCCAACACTTTTTCTCATGCGGGGAATGCCCATCTCAGTCTGTTCTATACATCTGAACTCTGCACCTCCAGCTCCATCTTCAGTCTTTCAAAACACCCTCCCTGCAACACCTAGTAAATATTATTTCAGGCTTATCTCTGCTATAGAACCTATTTTTCTTTCCGAATATAAAACAATTAAAGGTACAAATGTTACTACATTTATTACAGAATGTGTATCTTGTTCTTTCAAAACACAGGCTAACATAAGCTAATGGACTGTCCTGTATTCTCAGCATTATCTTCCCATAGGTCAGTTCAAGCCCTGTACCATTAATTTCAACATATTTAAAAACCTGGCAGAGAGGTTTTGAAGGTTTGTCTAGAATACTGAGGTGAAACCAATGGTCAGCAGTATTATTCCTCAGGTAGAATGAAACCATCCATAGGAAGGAAAGAAACTCATCTTTGTGACTGAAAACTCAGAAACTATAATCACTTAAACAGTGATAATTTTCATGTCTTTTGGAATGGCATTTGTATTCATTCCTCTTATTCCTCTTGTAAAGTCCACTTTTACTCTTTAACTGATGTGTAATGAGCATCCTCAACTGTATTTTTTTCCTCCAACAAAAGAAGGAAACATTATTTTATAAAATTTCCCAGTCCCTTGGATCTTGTGAAATTGCAAATGTTCCTCCTTTAATGACCGGTTATAACCTAGTTACTTAAAAGAGAAAAAAAATCAAAGGAATATAAAGCTAATCCTTCTTCCATTTTGCTCTTGTAATATGATTTGGCAATTATTTGAAAGTTGAAATACACATTTTTATAATTTGTGACCAAAAAAATTTACTGCTAAGCAACATGTTTCTGTTTTGACAGGTGTATCAACTATGCTGTAATTTTATGGAAGGTATTCCCAAGAGCTGAAAGAATGCTACTGAAAGAAGAGTTAAATAGTCAATAAGGACGTTTTTTTAAACATTGTGTTGACACTGAAAAGAGCACTGTGGTCTCCTGACTTCTGCAACAGGATTGGTACTGGAAGTTTATAGACTAAGCGATAACATTATATTAGAGCTGAGGAAACACAGTTCCTGCCGTTTTAAAGAAGGGAGGACTCGGAACTCATGGTGAAGACGGTACTTAGGCCACTTGATTTGCAGGTTTTTTTAACTATCGAAATGAAGACGTAAGACATGAGGCCAATGCAGTGCACCTCAGACTGTAATTAAACTTGAATTTCCAATTCTTTAATTTTCTGATTTTTTAAAAATTTAATATTATTTATTTATTTTCCTTTCTGAAACTCTGCAGAGTTTCTTGGATCACAGCAGTATTTCTCCACATAGTTTGCAAATACCAGCACCCTGGGCTTTCTGCAGAGTCCTCTTCTAAAATTTTGGTTTTCACCTCTGAAGAAAATATTTTTAAAGTTTCACAGATTTTTTATTTACACTTTTCTTCTCCTTTAGCTGAAATGTTTTCAAGTTCTATGGTGGAGTCTATCTGAAATAAAATGCTAGCCCAGGTATAAAATTCTGGCAAGTGGTTACTGACCTGTTTTTACTAGTTTTATGTCATGTTTACTACTGTATTGCTAAGTCAGGGTTTCACTATTTTTTCTCGTAAAGTTATGTGGAAATCTTATTTCTAGTATCGAACGTGAATATTCCATGCCAACTGTAAACTGAAAACTCATGTTATGATGAATTATCCTTGACAGTATATATCAGAATTGCCATTCAGCAAATCAGACGATCAAAAAAAGCAGAGGACCAAAAAAATTTGATGGGAAATTGCCTCTAGTTGCTATGAGAGTACAGTTTCTAGTCTTAAAATAAGCAAATGTTATATGACTTTACCACAGATCTAGCCTTCTGCCCATTCACTATTTAAAAAAGGAGATAATTAGGATGCTTTCAGATGCTGAATTTCCTTACCCATCGTGAATACCAGCTCAGATATGTAGTCCCATAACACGATTGCTCTCACTGCAGGATGACATTCCAAAATGGTCAGAGGGCTGTCATGAAGAAGTGCCCTTTTATTTCAATCGACAAGGAGGAATTGCTATGTTATAAATAGAAGTCTATATAAAATATGCATAAAACTGACTGGGATAAATCCAACCTGTTTTTCTGAGTACCCTGGAGAGATGAGAGGATTCCAAAGACGGTCTTCCTAGATGCAAAGCTCTTGGAAGGTGTTGAGGTGATAGTAATCATCAGCATGTTCTGAGGCAAGTTCAGAAGCTCCTGATGTACTCCTGAGTTCATCGCAAGAGTGTTGCCTCGCTGCCCCATGTCTCTGAAAGTCAGCCTGATATAGATTATAGCAATAGCTGTAACCACATGTGTTCTTTTAACTCAAAACCAACTCTGGCAGTACAGTTCTTTTCAGACAGCATGTGGTCTCTAAATAAATAAGTACTTTCTAGTTTTCTTTACAGTTCAGAATGCAGACTGAACCTTCTCGAGATTCTTCAGTACTCCCCATGGTTTTGGTAGCTGGTAGAGAAACTGTATATTACAAACAGCACCAGATTAGCAGCTGCCAGTGTTATTGTTACTCCAGTTAACGCCATATGTTACAGCACGTCAATTTTGCAATTTCTTTAGTTTTCTCCTACCTTCCCTCAAGGGTCAGGGTGTTTTAGTCTCAGTACCATCTAATCATGCAGTAATGATAGTATCCAGTTTTGGAATATACTGATTTAGACATTTATAAAATAAAATACTGTGTTGATATTTCTGCGGCCACCTGCCCAGTCTTAGTTTCAGGGCACAAATATGTAAAGGATTAACTCACACTGAATAAGTGTGCCAATTTACAATGTTTCAGCTACTCCATAGTAATTACCATATGCTGCTATAAATAGGAAAAATGAGAGGTTTATTGTTTGCTTTCACTGAAAGAATGAGCAAACTCTTTTTTGCAATGGGATGAAAGTATGTGTATCACTAGAAATAAACTGTCTTTAGGAGTCTTTCCTGCCCTATAGCAATTTGTTTGAGGTCATACCTTCTGCATATGTGTTGCTTGTATGTCTCAGTAATTACCATGTACCCACAAAAATTTGCATAATTTCAGAAGGACCAAGAGGGACAGAGTTGGAATTTTCATTTTCCTGAATTTAGTATTCTTTATAGAGAATTCTCTGTAGCAGACACGCCACGTCTGTGCCATTAGTTCAGTCAGGCTTTAATATTTTTGTGTAAAATAGAACAATTCTAGAGGGATGCAATGATAGCAAAGGTACTCGTGGAATAAGAACTGCTGGGAACCCAGGCTACTAACTGGAAATGTGGAAACTTTATACTTAAATGCTTGACTAGAAGCAGAAGGAAAACACTCTGAAGCTGTCTTTCAAACCTAGGTGAGTCCTTTAATTGCTCAATTGTTTCTTTTTGACCATAAATTATTATACTTAAAAGGCCACTACTCTCAAGACATTAGTCATACACATGAGAATTTTTGATTTTTTTTTTGTAAATAGGAAAGCATGTCTTGTCGGAAAATTACCTAATAATCAGATTGGAGATTGAGGAAATCTATGTTGATATTTGAAAGAAATATTTGGCGTTCAAAAGAACAAAAGAGGTAGGAGAAGGAAAGGGAGAGGATGCTCAAGTGTTGAGTGACATATGTATTGTAAAGCAAAAATCATTGTCCCATTGCTTTCTGTCTTTGAATGCAGCATGTTTTACTTCCAGAGGAAAGAACAATAGGAACTGAAGATTTCAGTCTGTAGACTGTGAAGTACAGTGGTCTTCACAATGACCTTTCAATTTTTATATGAATACACTATATTCAAACTAAAAGCGATTACTCTTTATAAAATATATTTTAGTTTATGAATAGTTAGTTATTCATGTATGAACACGTACCGCCTTCTTTTATGCTCAGAACTACCTGGCTTTGTTGCTATTATTATTATTTGGTGACATGTGCTATATATACTCCTGACAGTCTGTGTCTTCCAATGGAGTGAGCTATTGAAGACAGTAGTTTTATACTATGAGAAACTAAGCTGAAAGGAACAAAAAGAAAGGAAAAGATGCAGTAAAATAGAATATTTTTAATGTACCTTCAGCAATAGAAATAATTATCTCTAGCTTTTTTGTTAACTGTTTGCACAGTACTTAAATTATAGTCTGTATTAAGTCTTCTGAAATTCATCTGTATGTTTGGGCAATGAACAATGACTGTGATTCAGTTGTGAATTTGGTTATTGCTGTAGCTCGTTCTCACCATTTTTATACTACTCATTTCTTCAGATTAAGAAAGAATATGAACAAAAAATTATTTGCCTTCATTCAAACCACATGTTTAACAGTATATTCTAATCAAAATATAGAATGTTATTCTAAATAAGTCATTACAATGTCCACAATTTTCTTACTTTGCAGTAATAAGTAGTTAACAACAGCAATAATTAACTAGCAACAGCAATAAACAAGTAGTAAACAGATTCCACCTAGCTTGAATATACACATCTAACTATTTTAACTGATTCTCATTGAACATCATCAGACATCCGCCCTAAAATTCACCAACACAAGTTCTATTATATTACTAGAAAAGACCCTTTTATTCTGTGTTTATTTCGATTTGTATTTGTCTGTTTAAAAAAAAACGGGTTCTGGCATCCAAGTATTATCTCTGTTCCAAGCATTACATGTAGCATCCTAAAATAAGACAGCAATAATAGAGAAACTTGGATTCGTCCCCTAAATGTAACTTCTATTCCATAATTCTCAACCCTAATCCTGTTGTTGCCATGCTATTTAAACAGCGGGGAAGAAGGCTAGATAGAGAATGAATTGGAGCTAGGCTACTACCTTTTGCAGAAAATCTATTATAGTCTTAAATACTTTAGTAACTATGTTCTGCCTTCGTTTAAGAGTAGACAGACCTTGGTTGGACACATTACCTCAAGGTACATGAATTTTGAATTTCAGAATGTCTCAGAAAAATATTTATTTGATTCAAGACGAAAGTTTTGTCGTTGCATTTAGAATTCTAAGGGAACACAAGACAAATCTACATGTAAAATGAAGCAGAAAAAGAATGAGGAATAACTATTATATTTATTTTTACAACTTATTTGCCACTTCCCTTGATGATGAAAAATGCAATAAATATTATTGCATGACTTGCCGATAGTTGGCAGACTTGTAGCTATTTTGAACTATTCAAGGACTTGTTCTTCTCTGTGTCTTAATAGTAAGATCACAACACTGATACCAAAAGCAGTCACCAACAGCTCTTAGTAGACTGTAGGGAAAAAACCGAAGAGTGGGTCTCTACATTTTAAGATGATACACCAGTAAAATACTGTTATGTGTATGTCATATAGTGAAAAAATATTACTGGCAAGGTAAATTGGGAACGGGAACAATCAATTAAAGTCAAGGGCACTACATTTATACCTGATAAAAGATAATATGATTTTACTCTACATATAATTGACTAGTGTTATTCATTGCCACAAGATAATACTGACATCAAGAGGAGTTCTGATACATATAGGAATCCTATACAGAATTTAAGAAAATTCATAGCTATGCAGTAGAGGATAAAATAATTTAAAACTAATACATACCTACAAACTCCAAGATATAAATTAACCACAAGCTGACAGCAGTTAGAAATAAATTTTTCCCTTGGACCAGTTATTCCTTGTGTGTTTCAGAATTTTCTGCATCTGCCTCTGATTAATCTGGTCGGGCCATCGTCCGAGACCGTATATTGGGTTAGCTGGGCAATGCAGTATGCCAATTCTGAGGCGTTCTGCACCCTTGACTTTCAAAGACAGTTTACTTTAGTTGTCCTCTACTGTGCTGTTCCTGAAATGTAAGAAGAATTAAGATTTTACAGTATTTATGTGATCTATGTGTCCAGGAAAGCTCATCACACCATATTGAAAATTAATCATAGAAATATACTCTGTAAAAGTAAGATTTTTCTCAGCAGTATTCATGTTCATACATGTGTTCCTAAGTACATTTCTACCACTTTTTTTTTTAAATCAGCTAAGAAATCGGGGCGGGGGGAAAACCAGTTGTCTTTGTTAGAGAAGAAACTTGAAGCTACTGTGCCTGCTATTCCACCTGCAGGAGATGGCAGCAATAAAAGCTGCTCCACACTGAACCAAACTTTCTAAGTTGTCAAGATAGTTCTTGACAAATCTGTATTTTGCCAACTGTTTACTGCACACAAAGGTCTTCAAGCATTACAGAACATATAGAGATCTTTCTGTGTTTGCTCGTAGTGCAGACAATGATGGTGCAAGAAGACTGAAACCCTGGGAGCATATGCTTCATGTCACGCTTGGAAATACCAACCACTAGGATTCCCCTTAACTATCGTTTTTCAAGCTGCATAATTTTGTGGTTGAGGTAGCAACAAAATGCTAATGTTTAACTTTTTAATGAGACCACAGAGATAAATACAATCTGTTGCACGATGAAAAATCTGGATTTTTACTGTTAAATGAAATTACGTGTTATTCTCTGTTTGGTGTCATCTACTTAATCCTCCTATAAAGAAGATGCATTCTTTAAACATGCAAAAAGAAAGTGAGGATTAACATTCTCTGATCAGGAGTTTTGCTACATCCTCTTCCTCCCCCTTCACCTTCTAGTGTCATTGTTAATGGGCTACAGAAAGATAATTTCATTTGGATTTTTCAGAAGGAGGGTAGCTTACTTGCTCAAACACTATACTTCCACCTTTTGAATTTGACAGCCTACCTACTGAGTAAGGCCCTAATTAAATCTGATCGTCTCTGCTCACTGCTTAGTGCATAATTTACATCACAGATGCAACACATCTAACAGTTTGGCTTGGTTTTGCCTCATTTGATCCGGAAAGGCTCAGAGGTGAGTCTTCATAAACAGAATTATATGTTTTTCCTCAAGAGGGGGCCCTGTCTGTTTGGGAGGGGGTCATGGGAAGGATGATACAACCTACTTCTGGTTTGACTGAATGGAAATTAGTAACTTATGGTGCTGCTACAGTTGTAGCATTTTGTAGAAAGGTACGGAGCAGTTTGAGAGAGACGTCAAAACCTTTAAGTAAACCTCCATTTCATGACATTCAGGGTATTTTAAGACCTGCTACTTTTTCAAAATAGTTAAACGTAAATTCAAGACAGCAGAATATTAAACCGAGGTATCTCCAAACTCCTCTGCCAGACATTCACACTCTGTTGAACAAGCTTTCTTATACATATCAAGTAATTTACATATATTTAAAGAGGCTGTAGTCAAATGGGCAAAAAAGCCATGCAAAGCTATGACTTACTGACAGCAGTAGTGTTGTTCTCTTGTTCTTGAATTTCTCACTTGAAAACACAAAACCCAAGTGATTTTCTTCTGCAAGTCCCCCTACGACCTTCGTTTTGACCTCCGCTGGTGGTGGTACGTAGATACTCCATTTTATTTTCGGAAAGATGCCCTGTGACACTCAGTGTAGTATTAAAAAGACCTCCCACTCTCCAGCCTGCGTGCCCTTACAGAGAAGTTCAGTAAACCAGCTGGATGATAGCTGAGATCCACACTTGCTGCTTGCTGAAGTGGAGTTCCTCACGGTATGACCCAGAGTCCTTTGGCTGAGAATCTTTCTGAGAGAATAACAAATTCATTTTTCTGAAAAGAAACAAGACTTAGAATAATTTTAAAGCTGCTATAAAGTTACAAGTGGAAAATAAATTTATCAGCCATGGAGTTATCAGTAGGACCCATGTATATTCACTCATATATTTTTTTCAAATTAAACAAATCTTAGAGGAGCAATACATATGGGCTTCTTGGCTTCATATAATAGCAGCAGTTACTTTAGTGACATCCTTATGCGACAAAGGGTATCACTCTGTGGCTCAAACTGTGGGGCATTTAAGACATCATCACGTCAAAAGAGCATTGACGGTATTCAGTAGGGAGTTCCGTAGGCTTTTATGAACTATGTTACTACAGCTTCTAAGGAAAGTACTTACTGTTTCCTCTAAGAGGAGGGGTGATTTTAAATCTTACCTGGTCCATTTGGTGGAACCGCTTAACAAAAAAACTGAGATAGACAACATACACATGCAATCAATGAGGTTAGTACAGAGTTAAATTTTGAGCCATACTCAAAAAGAAGTTAAAGTGTTTGTGTCTTTTGGAAATAGGATCTCCACAGCTGTTTAAGGAACCTTGACAGTAGTGCTACTTTTGCTCCTAAGTTCAATTTTTTCAAGGTCTATCTGAAGAAATGGTACATGAAATAGAGTAGATTGAATCAATAACATGTGTCCAGGTTTATTTATTTGGTATCCTAAAGTAAATGAAGTACTCAAGTGTTCAAGTCACCACAAATTCCTGTAAGTGAAGGAAAGAAAATCTGTAAGAAATGTAACAAAGCTATATGTCGCTACCTTTTGGGCCTGAATATTTGATTTCATTTAAAAATGTAAAAAAAAACAGTAATTGCAAACCTAAAAATTCAGAAGTAATCATTTTTTAACTAAGAAATTTTTATTAAATAATATTAAAATTTAAAGGTTTGGTGTTTTTTGCTTTTTTCCCCTAACCACTCTTTTGTTAATAGCTGGGAGGAAGAGGTGGACTAGGGAAAAGGAAGCAGAAAATGAAATAACATCCTCAGAGATTGCTTAAGGATTCACCACTATTTCTAAGCTATGTAGAAAGGAAACTTGCTTAAGAGTGAGTATCTGTTTTGCTACCCCATATATCTGTGTGCAACATAAACATAAAATGCCCATGCACATGGGCATAAGACAGAAGTTCACTAGCAAAGAACATTCAGATTTGCTTGATTTTTATTTTTTTTCACTCAAGCTTTCTATATGCAATTTTGGAAACTACTGGAACACTAATAATTAGGTAACATTGAAATTTCTATTGTAATGGATCAGATTTATCCCCTGGGTACTCCTAAAACTAGGACTGCATGAGGAAAGATTTAGCTGAATATGTCCAGAAAGACAGGATTTACTTTCAAGAACTGCATTGCAGGGAAACTTCCAGTATGGAGCAGAGAAAGAAAAAAGCACAAGAAAGCTACAGATCAAAAAGATAATCTTACTTCCCAAAAGAAAATGGGATCTTTAAGCTCTAGGGTGTTGCAAATACCCAGGGGTTGATATATGGCAGCCTTTACTGCCGCGGGTTTGCCTGTATTCTGTGAGCAGGTGAGAATGGAATTGTTAAGAGGTGAGATAACAGTTCTGTATCTATAACACATTCATCTTGAAGTACAGTAATATATTATGTTATGATTTTTTTTCTACTAGTAACTCTAGACATATTTAGGCTTCTGACTACCTCTGTCGAAATGGCCATAAAACACGATGTGTTAAAAGGGGAATTAGAGAAAGCATAAAAACCTGATGAAGCGTGGCCGTCAGAAAGGAGGGAGATGAATATTCTGAGTAGGTATGTATCACATGTACATAGCTGTCAGCTATAAGGTGATGCATAGTATAGGCATTATTTAATTGATAGACATTATAAAATATATGGCTTTAAGGGCTCCCCAGACTCTGCAATATTGTCTCACAAAAGAGAGATGTGCCGCACAGGGTATGATTCCCTTCTGTGAACTTTCTCCTCTGCAAGAAAAAGGAATAAAGTAATTTTATGTCATGACTAATGGAGGATTTGGTCCCTGCTTCTGAAACTGGCAGCACTTCTTATGTTCATTTGGATGGTCAGAAAAGTGTAAGAAAAGTAGGGCTAGTTGTATTCTTTATCCTCTATCGTTTCCCCTGGACTATAGTCTCTATAGATTTGGGCCATTTTTCTAGCTTTAAGTACTAAAGAGAGAGAACAACCCAAAGAGGTAAGGGGAGAGAGACGAAGCCTGGTTCCTCCTCAAGCAATTAATTCCAGCTCCCAGTGGAAGACTAAGTGGAGATTTCTTCATATTCAATTAAATTATTTTTGGCCATCTTCCACAGAGGTCATTTAGGTCCACAATTAGAATGTTTAGGTGAGGTGGGTACTCATGTAATTTACTGCAAATTCAATGTATTAGACCATGATCTTTACAGAAAGGTGTCAAAAACCAAAACACAGCATACAAGCCTTTGAAAATTGTTTCTCCTGTGTGGCCGACATACAGAACAAATAAGCCAAAAATAAGGACTAGGGCATCAGGTATACAGGTTGCTGCAAATAGTAGCAATATCTTAAAAACAAAAATAATAAAAATAACATTTATATTTGATTCTGAGTTATGATAAAGGATAGTGAATAAGAAATGACCCAACAATTGATGGCTACCTTCATGCTAATGAGCCACATTATTTTGTCAAAAAGATTTTGCCAAGCAAAAATAATATGTGACTTTTGACTGAAATCCCTAAAACTGTAATTGTGGAATTAGTCTGTTCTTTACAGTATACAGATCTCTGGGCTGGTGATATTTTCCAGGGAAGTAGAAGTGAGGTAAATTACCCTAGGAGGATGGCACAGCTATTGTCATTCTGGCTGTTTCGCCAGATATTTTGCTCAATGAAGAGCTTTCGGGGAAAGAAGAAATTTAACAACAAAATCATTTCCAAACAATTATGTCCTGCCATTTTGTTGATTACCTGCATGGCATCAGGGAGGAAGAATAAGAGACAGCCAGTTTGTTCTCAGAGATGCTACGGAGTTCAGAGCAGGAAAGGATGGACAGAGGTTACACTTAAACGGGCAGACAAGGAAGACCCCCAGGATGGTGACTTCTGGCAGCAGGAAGAAGCGTTGTTCTTTACAGATGTGCTTTTACAGAACAGGCAGAAAGCCTTGGCAGCAGATGTGAACAGGTTCCCTCGGAGAAGGCATCTAGGCCAGCTGAGCCTGATCCATGTGTCAAAACCAAGAGAAAGCCATCGATGACTGTGATTGAAGGCTGTGGGAGACTAAGACACCCATCTGCTGAGCAGATGTACCGTTCTGTGAGGTTGTTCGGTTAAATCCAAAATGTTGTAAAAAGAGAGCTGAGGCACATCCAGTCCTTGGGCTGTCATCCCTTCCTGGTCATCCATATGGGCACCAAGGACATTGCCAAGGGAGACCTTGGATGTATCAAGGTTGATGATAAGGCTCAAGGGGCTGGGGTGAAGAGCGTGGGGGTCCAGGTGATGTCATCCTTAATCCTGCTGGTGGGAGAACAGGCTCATGTAGGAATGGACACATACAGATGGTGAGCACCTGGCTGTCCAGCGGATATCACATGCAGAACTTTGACCATGGGACCACTTTTGAGGAAGAACAGACCTAATCACTGCCCATACTGAGATCCCTGCCTCCAGCACTGCCTCTGGCTCTGGCTCGAGTCCCATCTCCCGCACTGCCTTCTGCTTTCCTGACTTCTTGTCTGGACTTCTCTGCTGGATTCCAGACCCCGCTTGTTACCGTGCACTATCCGATAATCTCTGGACTGTAGACAAAACCAAGTTTCTATCGCAACCCCTAGTCAAGATGGAGTCTCTAAAGTGCATGATTCAAATAGTGTGGTGTAACCAGTTTTGTTATAAACTACTGGAATGTTAAATACTTGTGACCCAAAACTACAACCAACAAGTATGTTATTAATGACTCCAAATGTTTTGTCTTGTATTAAGTATTATGTGGTGTAAAACATTAGAGATGTAGTTCAGCAGACAGCTGATTAGCTGGCAAATGAGCCTTTAGTGAGAGAGGCTGTAATGCTTCTAGGACCTCTACTGCAAAAGGCACACGTAAATCTGGGTGATTGATGAACTTACTGAACACTTTTAAAGCTGTAACTTTGGAGATCTTGGAAACCTTCTTCTAAAATGTGTACTTTCCAATCATTTGAATCAGCTTTTAATAAAAGGCCTACCTTAGTAATTGCAAGATCTCATCAAGTCTTATTTGTTTTGACACTGCATTTTCCTGAATTTGTGATAAATTATGCACTCCAGCTCAATGGATTACTGTCCTAGAGTACAACCATGATTCTTATGCTTGAATTTTTTTGTGTCCTATAGGATGGCCAGACATTCTGTTAGAATCTCTTCTTTGTGATAGGTATCATGTTGCTTTTGTGGGCATATGTTTTTTTAAATAAGGAAAGAATCTATGTGCTTTACCTAAGATTACTTTATATCCTAATGCAGCAAGAACATACGATATGTGAATAAATTGTTCTGCTTGTTCTTACAGCAAGAGCCAATCTCATTTGTTAAGAGAGATTAATAAAGGAAATTCCATTTATATTCTAAAGCTTTCTGAGCCTCCTGCAAACCTCTGAACAATCTTATTCCCTGCAGTCTTCACTGGAATTGCAGTATATGCATTCTTACAGGACCAGACAACTTGTAAACTGAAGTGATTAATTCTGATACCTAGGTTTTATTGAAACATTTCAACAGACAAAATATGCTGAATTTGAAGCCCAGTTCAAGTGTAATTCTTTAGCTGGCTATTAATAGCAATATAAACAGCATGCAGTTCAGGATTAAAGATGCTAAGACTGCTAATTGATAACAAAATGTATCCTATGTACAAGCTGGGGTCATGCCATTTGGAAGTAACACCTGAGAATGAAGAAGAGAATGGACTGGAGCAAGTCTTCTGCTTTCTATTCAGTTTAGTGAGCCTAATGTAGATGAAAACTCCATTCAGTCTTGCTATGCTATTAAGATTAAAGCCATGTGGTACAATAAAGTACTTTCTGTCATGGCTCATGCATTTAAAATACGACATTTATAGGAAGAAAGTAGAAAATAAGATGAGAAAAATATGTTAGGTGATGAACTACATAGCTTAGTAGACATCTTGAATAGTCAGGGACAGAAAAGAATTTTGAAAAGACTTGTAAGACAGACATTAAAGGCTAATTTTCAAAGCACTTACACTATTAATGTGAGCTTTTGCCTCCACAATTACAGAGCACAGTTGTTGTTTAAGGTCATCTCCCACTTGCAGAGAAAAGTATAGACTGGGAACATTGTGTCCTCTGAGTTGCTCAATGTATGTTTTCTTCACTGTGCTTGTCTTTGAACTTGTATTGAAGTTGTAAGCAACTTAAGTCAGCAAGGTCTTTCATTTTTCATTTCTGTAACACAGAGTATTTTGAGGTTCACAGAGAATAATAAACAGGAATAAAACATTAAAGTGCATCCAGAAAGTTATATTTGGCACTTTGTAGTTCATAGACAAGGTTGCTTGAATAAGAAATGCTAAGCAAGAAAAAATGTGGAAGAAAGTGCTCTTTTTGCTGTGCTCCATTCCAGCAAACAGTTTTGCACATGACTGATTTTATCCAGGAAGGTAGTCAAGCCAGGTCTAGAGGATATGGTGACCACTAATCCTAGCGAGACTATCTACATCTATCATAGCTAAGCATCATTACGTTAGCTGAGCTGGGACTTACAGTATTATCAGTAACTAGTATGTGTTATGTCGTGTTACCTAGGAATCAAACTATGAGGCTATACTTATAAGTATATACATGTGTGTTATCAAGAAGTCACATAGTTCTTTCAGTAGGGATTCATATGAATGAAACAATGAAACTTCACTTATGACTGAATTTAATTAGGTATGGTTAAAATTTAAATATTCATACAACCATAGTAGAGTCTGATTTATACTATTAGAAGAAGTTTTCAGATTTAAGACGCTATTGCTCAGTAGATTGCTTTCATGACTGCAATTTTGCGTGAGCGGATCTTTAGTAATCTAAAATTGGAGGTTTATTCTATTTATCTCAAACTCTAGATTCCCTGGTTTCTGTAAAATTGTTCTGCACCTCTTTGTAACATTCCATATTATCTATACACTGCATTAGCTTTCATTTGCTCTCCAGCAGTTCTGCATAACTTTGTACACATGAATAAACAAAGCTTGCCTGCTACATGCTAATGCCTTAATACTAAATATGTGCAACAAAAATCTGCAAATATTTTAGCACATCTGTTGAAAACACTGTTTATCTTACCTACGTTGAGCAAAAAGCAAAAGCATGCTCTGCTTCTCTTAGTTCCTCAAAATCCTGTTATTCAAAAGGCTGACTGTCATGTATAGTTCATTTGAACTGAGAAGCATCTTCGTTTCAGAATCACTTCATTTACAGTTTAGATACAGGGCTCCAATTTGTTTCTTTTGCTACCTTCTTTTGCTTCTGTCATTTTCTCCTGCTTTTTTTGTGAAGGGCTGCTCCTGGAGAGCCAGAGCAGATCAAACCAGAAGGCAGTGTGAGAGATGCACAGCGGGAACCTATTCTTTCATACAAACCTGACTCCAAGAGACAAAGATACAATATGTAAGTATTTATCAGGATCTTAGGTCCTTTTAAAAATCTTTTCTCAAAGCCTGATTTTTTTTCAGTGACCTACCTCTTAGCCAAACTATAACCAGGATGCAGAAAGCCACTTGACAGACATTTCAAGGCAGTGTTTTCAGGACAAAATTTATTTGAAACTGGGAGAGGGTTGGCGTTCGGTTTTTCACTGGATATAAATAATTCAAATATCACAATTCAAACTTGCTAAGAAAATTTAGATATTACTTTACCTAACCATTCATCATACGTAAAAGTTATTTGTAAGATTTTAAGGGCAAGGATGGTAATTTATTATGTTTGCACAGTGAATGTTAGTTAAATAGAAAAGGTAACCAGCCATAGGAGCTGTAACACCTTCTTGAGATATACATAAGGAACACTGAAATCTCATTTTACCCTTGTGATCTGAAAAAAACACTTTTAAAATTATAAAGTCTGAAATTAAATAAAAGAAATGAAAAGAGTAAACTAAAAGTGATTACACACTCTTCTTTATTATAAATACTCTCACCATAATCTTTGCAAGCTGCTTTAGAAGACTACAGCAACAAGTTCTGACACCCTAATTCTGTAGGATATTTAAATACATGTCTGAATTTAAATGCAAGAATGGCTGCATTGATTCAAGTGGTACTACCTGTGAAATATAATGTTAGACGTATGTTAGACATATTTTAAATAACTTGCCTCAGGCTTTAACTATATACTTCAGGTATGCACACAGGTGTATTTTAGGAAGGGTTAGAACTTTAATTTCATAAATGTTTATAATGTTCTCTATGCATGGGTACAAATATGCAACAACATAAATGTTAAACAATCTTGCAGTTATAAAATACCTCCTTTGAAGAACAATGACCAGGTTTATAAGTGAATTCTATGAAGTGGCAATAATTGTTCAATATTACACAGCTTTATGTATTGCAATCACATAAGTTCAGACTGTAATTACATAATTATAAGCTGTCAGAAAATGACTGAAGGTATTTATGTTCATAATTATGTAATTTGGCAAATTATAGTTATAAAATGAGTTCACAGCAAGATTTATTTTCCTCCATTTTTGAAAAATAAAATAAAAATAAATGTTTTGTAATTAAGGGGTGGAAGTAAACATTTTTGATCCTTCAGTATGCCAATGTCTGACTGTAAATCAACAAAATTTGTATCCTGTGTACATTTGCAACACTTGAAGGGTTATGGTCTGAGGCATAGGCAAACAAGTCAAATGCAACAGCTGATGATGATAGAAGAAAAATGTTGACCAGAATATTAATCTAGTATGCGTCTGATAAATGCATTTCTATTACCTATCAAAACAGCTAGGCTATAATTTCATGATACACAATTTAAATGAAATTCATGAATGGGTAAACCTGAGGAACTAAGGGACTTAACCATTACCCTGCATTTTTTTGTTCTTGATTAAACTGCTGTTGAAGTTAGTAGCACTATACACAGAGTACAGGAGTTCCATCACGGAATGATTTAGGATCCTCTGACTATGCCAATTTGTTATGGAAGAGTGATTTAGGATCCTTAAAGAATCTGTAAAACTGCGGCTTAAAAGCGCTCGATGGCAAGGTTCACTCTATTACTTACTACATGGGAGAAACATAGAAAGGAAAATCAAGTTAGAATTGATTTAGGATGATTTGCACAGAGATCAGAGATGCAAAAAGGTTAAGGGAGACCCTCCTGCTGAGTCACAAGGTTCAGAATGGATCCCCTCGCTTTTTTTTCCATTTTTGAATGGTACAGCAGCAGGGACAGCTCCAGCGGGCTGCCTCCGAAGAGCAGGGAGGGGAGGAGAGGGAGAGGAAGAAGAGGAAAAGGACCAGAACAAAGAAATCCCTGGGCAATTACACCCTTACAGACTATTCACCTGCCCCTCAGGCATTCTTCACGCTCTCTTTGCGCTTTGGTAAAAGATCTCATTGCTGGAGATCATCACCATGCAGACATGCTGCCTAGCAGGGAGAGCTCAAAAAAGCTCACTTAGGCTGTCATATTTATGGAATAAAGTGGTCGGCTTGTAGTTAAATTGCATACAACCAGAGAGGTATGGGTGAGAGTCCTTGTACCCACAACTTTCACAAAGCTCCTTTGTGGGTTTCCTAGAGGAGTTCTTGGCCTGGCTGTGGCTCAGAACTTTACCTTCTTTGGAGCCTCTACCAAACTGCTGCTGGTTTCGTTGAGAGGGGTCAAGTGCATCCCTCACAAGTTCAAAACACCTAAAACCAGCTGCAAGAACAGGAAACTGAAATATATGTTCTCCTGCAGTATTTGTATCTGAACTCAGCTAGAAAGCATAAGGGAAGCAGATAAAGGATGAATACATTGAAAACTAATTGCAAAGGTGAAGAACATAAATATCACTGTCGCTATTTGCTGGTGCCAAAATATGGTTAGGACCTTTATAATACTGACGAAAAAATTATCAAACTCAAAATCTGGTGGTAGTCCTACCATAATGATTTCAAATTCCTTAAAAGTGAGAAAAATAACACAAAAGGCACAATTCTGTTTGCATTCTGATGGTTAGAAATTAGAAAGACTTAGTTCAGAAGAGTACCTTCGTTCAGAAGGCATACAAATAAGAGTCTTTTTTCAAAATCTAAATCTAGAATGTTCATGAAGACCTCTGTAAGGCTAATACAGTGTAAACACATTAAAGACAATCTTTTTGTCTTAATGACTACATTCTAAACTTAACAGTTTAAATTACAATAATTTATGTATGTGTGATTCTCTGTTTAGAAACAGCATCCCAGATGATGGTGCCGATAGCAAAGTAGATATGACACATCCAACAAAAGAATATGTATCACAGAAGCATCTCTCAGTAACATTGATCCATTCTGACACAAAAATGATCACCAAACCTTTCTCTGTTTCATTCACAAGGTTAATATTAGCACAATATACCAAGACCAGAAAATGGGCCCACGCACTGGCACAGGATTGTCTACACCATTTAATTTCTAGGCCAGCACAAGGGATGATTTTGACTCAGGCAGGAAGCAGCCTCCCAAATAATGCCTGAGCAGAGCTTGAAATTACTAAAGGTCAGGGAAAATGTCCTCTAAATAAAACTTAGCTTGGTTTGAGGAAGAAAACTGCCATGTGGTTGTGGGTTGTGCCCTGTCACTTGCCTGCAGGGTCAGATGGCAAACCTTAATCCTTAATACTTAATCCTCAAAGGGAACCTGCTGAGAAGGGATTGTATTGAATTGCCTAGTAGTAGGTGTGCTCCAGATGGTAGGGTAAATCAGTACTTCTGTACTCTAGAAAGCTAGAAATAGCTTATCCTTTAGAGCTTAATTACCCAACCATAAACAAAGAAAAGAGTATCAACATGCTCTGTGGGGATGTTTTGAGGATATATACTAAATACTAAAGAATTAAAGCTGGACATGTCAGTTGTTGATAGTGTCAGTTATATGAGCTCAGGAGAAAGACTCGTGTCCTCATACTGTAATTCTTATTCACATTGCAGAGTACTGTAGCAATTCAATTCTAATTACTTGTGTCCTGTGACTAAGGGCTAGAAAATTAATTCCCGACCACCTAGTGCCTGTCATCATACAAGGAATAAGCAAGCAAAATGATTAAGTAGACCATATATTTCTTACTTCCGTCCTACAAGGCTCTCTATTACATTTTTTCATACTTTGCAATTTCCTAACTTCTGGGATTATGCTTTAACCTGCAGAAAAATACTCTGTGATATGGAACACAACCAACCACCAGCCAGTCAGAAAGGAAGTCACTAATATTCTGCAAATGAGTTTAGATCACACCACCACAATTTCTTTTCTCTGTGCATTGTTTAGTGCCTTTTCTTACTTGGAAGAAAATAATTCTCTCCATGTGATGTGAAGGGTGATCAGAAAAAAACTGGGATTTTGCTCATAAATCTCTCATAATAACCTCTACAAATTTTCTTATAAGCAGCAATTAAATGTCCTAATAGCACACTACTCTGAGATTAAATGAACTGTTCCTTAATAGCCATTCAGTTTTTTGCAATAAATTACCCCCCCAAAATTGAAAACTAATCAATTTTACTATTATACTTTTCTTTGATTTTTTTCTTCTTCTTTGGAGTGCCAAAGTAATTATAGATATAAAGGATAATTGCATACGCCAACAATTTTTCTTCTCATTTTAAAATGTATATTACATACGCTTTCATCTCAGCCGTACAGCATACAGGAACAAATTTCCTTTCACTAAAGCTAGTGGTGAAACTTCTACTGACTTTAATGAAAGTAATATCAGATCTGCATCATATTTTCACGTATGACTTTCATATTTTCTCTTCTTAGCTTATGTGCCACAAAGCTCATCCGAACGCTCACAAAGGAGCACACAGAGAAAATGGCTGGTGGGGGAAGCTCAGCTAATATCCTGCCCCAGCTCCTCCCAGGCCCATCCCAGGAGCCATCAGCCCACCAAACTCCCATCTCCGCAAGCCCAGAGAAGCAAAGAGCCTGAAGGCCGGTGAGAACCCAAATTAAAGACTTGGAGAAAGGGACGGTCTGTCCGGGCTCCTCCCAGGGCTGTCCCAGGATTGCCTCAGCCCTGGTGTCCATTTGCAACACCCACCACGATGAGTCAATGCTGGAAGACCTTTCAAACAGAGCGGAGGTAACTGCAATTGGGTATGGGACTCATTACAGGATGCAAGGTAAGAACATTTTTGGATTGCACAAGATGTATTACGAGATGTGTAAGGGAGGAACTAAGGGCAGAGAAAGGGAGGAATCTGGGTTTGGGGAGGAACAAGCATGGGAAAAGAGAAGGATAAGGGGGCAAAAGGGGTCTGACACATCAACAGAGATTGCTCGGTGCATTTGGCTGTACCCCATGCCAATCAACACAGCCTGTCCTGTCTTCTTATTAACCTCCATTTCTAACTTTTTTTCTTGCGTGAGGGTCTTCCTCTTCTGCGTGCTTGTGCGTGTATGGAGGTCTGAGTGCCAGCAACTGGAGTGAGAGCCCTGGTCAGAGGGGCCCGTGTGCCCAGGGAGCAGCACCCGGAGCAAGTGTGCGTGTGCCTGCGAGTGTTGGGAGGATTAGTGAAGATCTAGCTGGGCAAGCTGGGAAGTAGGTGATGTGGCCTGGGAGACGGGGACTGGGGGATGCGAGTGTCTCCAAGGGCGAGACCGTGGGATGGGGTGGCTTTGGGGGACCAGAGCAGTACCAGCCAGTTCCAGCAACTGGGGAGACTGGCATTCAGGGGCAGCTACTGGGTGCACTGAGCGTCTGAGTGAAAGTGCTGGAGGGATCCACATTGTACAGATGTGTATAGATATATATATATATCTTTATTTCCCATTAATAGACCTTCATCCTGCCCAGCCAGAGAAAGTAGGAGGATGAGGCCCTTGTGCAATTTGTGTCTGTGTGAGTGCTGAGTGTGTCTGTCTATGTTAATCTATGTCATCAGCTGTATCGATATGTATATAAAATTATACATTTATGTATGTGTTGCACATGTTCTGTCTGTGCACGTGCTCACCAGGAGTACATGTTCAGCCTCATTACTAGTTGAACCTAGGTCATGGAGTTGTGGCAGCCTCAGCTCTGTCAGGCAGCTGCATTCAGCCTCTCCCTAATATTTTATTTTATCATTTATCCTTTTTCTGACTCTCTCGATCATCAAGGTGTTAGTAACAGAGGAAAAAAAACTTACTGAAATTTCCTCTGTATTTTTTCTTCAGAGTTTGCTTTCTCTTGCAGGAGCCTAGAACACAGCTCTCAAAAAAACCCTAAAAAAAACCCTAAAAAACCCTTTGGGGTAAAACCTGATTAATAAGAATTTTCTCTTTGTATTCTAGATCTGTAACTTACCTCCTAATTTCATACAAAAACAACTCTATGAGCACGAATGTCCTTTGGTTGGAGAAAGAAACAAAACTACTCTAGCTTAAGGTACTCTTTTTGTTCTGTTAAGAAGATTCTGGATTAACCTACACCTCATTATGCTCATTTTGGGTTCTTAGTAATCTTTATTATTTGTGATTTAGGGACACTGGAAAAATGCAAAGACAACCATATAGTTATGCATGGTGTCTGTAGAGTATATGCTATAGAAGTCCATGTGGTAATTTAAGGTGGTAGGAACGAGATTGTGACTATGCTGCAGACATTTTACTTCAAACTGCATGTGGTGGGTTGACTTCGGCTGCCAGATGCTCACCCAGCTGCTCTCTCATGCCCTCTTCTCAACAGGAGAAGGTGAAAAAATAAGATAAAAACTCTAGTGGGTTGAGATAAAGGCAGGGAAATCACTTACCAATTACCATCGTGGGCAAACAGACTTGACTGGGAAAATAATTTTATTGCTGCTCTAAGATCGTATAAGTAAGAATACAAATCAAAAGAATTCAGATATTCAGATGCATGGGGCAACCCCTGGCCTCTTCTCACAAAGGCCATCCCTGCAGCCCTCACTCCCCAAAAACCTTGCCTTGTAAACCCAATCCAGTGCAACAACAGGTCAATTAGTTCTTTTCCCTATGCTCTCTGGGTAGAGATGATCCCAGAAAGCAAAAACTGATCTATTTATTCTAGAGTTGGGTGCGCTGCCTATAGGTATCTCTGTTGAAGGGACTTTGGCTTTTTCTTTCTTGCCCATTGACCCTTCTACCCACCCTTTTCTATGCCCTTTATCTCTGGTTTTGAAGATATAGTTTGGCTGGGTAGAGAAAAGACACAAATCTGTTGAACACATGTATTCTGACAGCTATCCCTTTGTGAACTGGCATGTCTCCTTGTCTATTCTCCCTGCATAGCAGACACTTACATAATTCCGTCTGAGAACAACTATTTCTATTCCAATGGAAAAAATGGAAATAGTTTTCTGCATAAACAGATAAGGCTTTTTTTTCAGAAACTTGTCACAAGTTTTGGTAAATCAGGAAAGAAAAAGACATTTTATTTATCACCTGCTGAATACTTTTCTAAATCTTTCTGAGATGCTAGAATTTCATCACATTCTGTCTTGCATCTAGAGAAGAGTAAACGTGTTCATATACTGTTACATAAAACTATAGAATGTGATATGCCTTTCCTTTGCATGTTACGCATTTCCCACCACAAGGTGCATCTGTGAAAATAATTTATATCTCAACATCTAAATGAATTAACCAGATTTTCATTTAAATTATATAATCCTTGTAATTTACACACATTTTAAAAGAAGACATCACTAAAATATGCATCAAGGGCTTTCACTGCCCTTCATCTGGATAACATCTTCATAATGCACTTTCAAGCTACACACAATTTTATAGCTTTATATCTTTAAATGGTTTACAGAGTATTTTTTCATAAGATGGTATTTTTTAATTAATGTAAACATTATTTAAGTACATATGAATGGTGAGCAGAAAGCTGAAAGCCAATAACTCCAAATGAGACTGGTTCCTGGAAGATGCTAATGTGTTCACGAAGGAAATTGTTGTAGGTCAAACAAAATGGAAATTAATTAATGGTAGGGTTTTTTGTTTTTTTTCCAGAATAGAAATCATTTAAAAAATCTGTGAATGTTTAAGTTGTCATTGTTATTAGGTAGCTTCGTTATTGGTTCTTTCCTTGACATAGAAATACTTGTGACTCCTGTTTTCTACCTCTGTTGCTTCTTTCCAGGGAGGAAGGCATAATAATGCAGTGCATAATTAATGAAGTTAAATTGAGCAGAACTATTTATTTTACAAATATTGATTTTATAAAGTGACAATTAGTAAATGTTAAGTAAGACAAAGACGGTTTGATTTGCAATTGCTATCTGTAAAGTATGCTTATTTATAATCAAATTTAATGGTTGCTGTAAATGTTAATTTTGCTAATTCAGCTTGGAGATAAAGGATAGTAACCAACTCCATATTAATTTACTAAGGATTAGCAGGAAGAGTGTTGAGAATACTTGAAAGGGATTTTCATGTGAAAGTAAGAATACAAATCAAAAGCAATCAGATATTCAGATGCAATTCTAGTTTCAGCTAATGTTCCTTTACAGAGTAAAAATCATTTTAATAAATAATATAAAATAATTCTTCTACCTTTTTTAAAATCAATGAGACTGAATTATTTTTTCTAATTGATTTTGAAACACATTCCTACAGATAGCTATTAAAAGTCAAAATCTGGTATATGTGTATGAGGTACATCTTAGAAGCATTTAACAGAATGTGACTTAAGAATATGATTTTCTATTAATTGTGTGAACCTTTTCCATGTCAAGACAATACAAATTGATTGGTAATAACAATGTCATCAGTATTGATATTTGTTGTTGTTTACAGTTGATACTATCACAGCACCTAGAGGTTTCACCCCGTACAACACTGTGCATCAAGACTCATCTTACATACACAAGCAAAAGTCTAAAGAAAGCTATACTGATTTGTGGATCGAGAAATTAAATAATTTCTTTAATCTACAGGAATTGCTACATTCTCACTGATGTGTTAAAGTCCACTGGAAGTGAACTGAAGCTCCAGAAATGGATAGGTTATTCTGGTCATGCCATGAAAAAAATCCAACCCATGGCTCTTTCTTAGGCCAATTTTTTTTATTTTTTCCATTCTTTCAGATGAAAAGGTAACCTTCTTTTGAAGGTTTGGGGATTGTCTTGAACAGGTGATGATTTTGCTGACTGCAAGAAAAGTGGATTGCAATATTATATATTGGTTCCCACAAGCTAAAGGAAAATGCTTATAAATCCTGCCTTATGAGGATGCTATTCAGCAGCTTGAGGAAGACAAGATTCTAGTCAAGAGACTTGGAGAAGAGTGTCATAAAAACAGATCCAAACTTTCTAAATTGAGATACAGACAGAATTTAGGTGCTTGTGTCCAGGAAGCAATCTAGAAAGCCATCCTTGGAGGGACATAGAAACCTTAATATTTGCATATCTGATTTGCCTAATAGTCTCCCTAGTTCCTGAAGCTAGACACTTTGTATCATTTAGACATTTGTATCGCAAAAAACTACCATTTAGAAACCACAGTCTGACATAAATCCTCTTATAGTACGTTTTTTTATGTATCATTGCCAAATTCTACTCAAGGACCCCGATCGAGGCCAAAGCCATGGAGTTGATTTAAAAATTCAGCTGATAGGCATGCCTGCTTCCATTGTAATAGGCTAAGTATTAGTGAGTTACTTGGGAAGATTCAGTGTTTCTTAAACATGCAACAACATGAAACTATAAGTCTCAGGTGAAGGACGACCATCTAGAAAGCTGACTAGAAGGAATTTTAGAAGACCTTTCATGTCAAAACAGAGCTTCTGGGTAGCTGCAAATACAAGCCATTTGGCTATAAAAGAAGAAAGTAGCTTAGACCTTGACTCTACAACCAAATGAAGCAGGAAGGAAAAGACATAACTTTGTTTCGCACCTTGTGCTCTGAAAATGTATGCATTTAATTTATACGAAAGAAGGCGAGGAGATGAGCTCCATAGTTCTTCCTAGGCCAGCACCCAATACACTAGGCAAAAGTGTGCCCTGCCAGCCACTCCTTCTGCCTCTCCTTTCCCTACTAACTTCTACTAAAAGATGGTTTCAGATTTTTTACCCATATATTATAAGCTATTTCACAGTGAATGAGAGTTCAAAAAAAGAATGCAGCCATTTGAATCATAACTCCACAACATTTTGTATTGCCTATATTTGAAACCTTTGCTTCAAGCACCACACCAGTATTGATGAACTCTCACTCAAGGAAGCTGTATCTTACAAATAAGCTCATAATCTTCCCTAGCTTCTGTAGAAAAATGTAATTCTAAGGTCTGACTCCACAGTGTTTTGCATTTAAACCCAACGCTGTCCTGCCCGTTTCCTACTGCAGAGCTGAGCTCCTCTAACGAGCTGGGGTAGGTTACCCTTGGGTAAAGGCCAAACCCCCACCCAGCCACCTGCTTGCTCTCCCCTTCAGTGGGATGAAGGGAGAAAAAAAGAACAAGAATGAGAAAGTTCGTGGGTTGAGATAAAGACAGGGAGATCACTTAATAGTTACCATCGTGCATAAAACAGACTTGACTTGGGGACATCTAACTTCGTTTAATGGCAATTAATATAAATATTTACTTACTGATTCAGAAAGGCAAACACTAAAACAATACCTTTTGTTTCCCTTTTTCCTGGGCTCAATTTCACTCCTTCCCTCCAGACTCCTCTGGGTGGGTGGTGGGTTATGGTCAGGACTCAGCACTTTCTCTCTGCTTCTCCTTTACCCTTAATTTTTCCTCTGCTCCAGCAAGGACTGTCTGCGGGCCACGGTTCCCTCAGGAACATCCATCACCTCTGCCGTGGGGGCCTCCACAGGCTGCTGTGCCACGGACCACCTCCTCCTCCCCTCACCTCAGCCTTCCCCCTGCTCTGTCTCACTCGTTTCATCCCCTCCACCTCGCTCTCTCTGGCAATTTTCGGTCCTTCCTTAAAGGTTTTCACAGAGACACGTGTCCTGTGCCCGTGGCAGAGCCCGGTGGAAGGGGCTGTGTCCGGCACGGGGCAGGCCCCGGCCTTTCCCTCCACAGCTGCCCAGGCCCAGGCACCCGCACCGGGACAGGGACGTGCCTGCGCTCGCCTCCGGCGTTTCCTCAGGCCGCACGGTTCTCTGGGCTATACGGCTTTGGGGTGGATTCTACATCATGTGAGCCTGGCTCAGTATCCAGAAAAAAAAAAAAAAAAAAAAAGGATCTGCATCAAGAAAATATCACAAGCAGGTGGTCTTCTGCTATTCCTGTTATGTGTCCCATTTTACCAAACTTTAAAGGACTGGAAAGAGGATCAGCCCAAGCTTCCTCAATGAAAACCAACAGGTTGCGTTTTGCAATGGTATCATCCCATGTCTGTTAAGGGCAGATGGCCTTTATATAATGTTTTAAAAATTACGAAACTACTTCCCCATTAACACTTAATATAAACAACTCTAAAGACAGATATTGGGGGTGATACGGTATTTTTTAAAGCGAAATACTACCAAGTAAATTATTTAGCTTTACATTCAGATTGCAATAAAAAAACACACAACTATTCATTAGGTTTTAATCTAGTATTTCAATATGCATAGAGAAAAAGAAATTTGGAACCATTGTAATATAACCAATAGTATACTGTTCTAAACATTCAGTAGCTGAAAACTTACATGAGGGAAAACATTTATATAAAGCCACTAGTTGAAAAGATTACCGGACATTGATACCAAAAATGGCTGTTAGTTTATATAGCCTTGTTATAGGCAGCAAAAAAAGCCTGAGTGAAATTTTATAAAATACCACAGACATTTCATAAGAAATCAACAGTCACTTACTGAAGGAACCGAAGTAATATATCTATTTTACCTGCAAGCCTCTAAATGACATTTGGGTTCTGTGGAATCCACTTTTAACCAAACCTTTTTTCAATTGCTTCTTTGAATACTGAAATCAAAGACTGGATGATTTTCATGGATTAATAAGATTGGCTTGGTTTACAATTCTCTTTCATTGTGTCTGCTTCAGGAACTCAGTATTTGCAATTTACAGAGGAAGGAAGACTTCAAGCTCCCTTATTTTGCTGGTTCCTTAGTATTTCTCAGTTTTATAATGTTTTCCCCTCAAAAGATATTTTTAGAAAGTCTTCTTTTGTAAATAAAATACAAACTTCCAGTGTATTTAAAATGTATTCGTCAGTAAATCTCTCTCATTCCTGTGGCTGAATGACCAGAGCCTTTGGAAGGGTCTGCAGGTATATAATAGACATCTGCACTACTTTGCCCTTATTTCTGCATGTTTTTTTTTTTTTCCTTTTCCTTCCTAATTCTACTCTTTGAAAGTAATAGTGGCATTTTTTTCCCCTCCTTCTTTGCAGAGGCTCATCTGCCCAACTAGTAATGTCTATGAAATTTCAGAATGTATTTTGTGAATATGAGCCTATGTTCCTCTAAGCCAGGCCTATCCAGTCCAAACTAAAATTTCAAAAGACTGTTAATTTTACTATTACTGTGGCTTGGTAGGTTTATCCCCCCACTATTCCTGAGACATGGAATAGGAGAATAATGCTAGCTCTTGAATATACTTCTCTTCATGTAAATTTTGCACAAGCATCAGACAAAAAAGGACAACATACATCTAACTTTTAGCACAGTGTAGCATCTTTGCATTCACCCGTTATTGCAACTAGTTAGCAAAGTCTAATATGGAATTCTAGGAGATTCAATTTAATTATCTACAAGCTATGTATTTCATCCAAACTATTTGTCTAGTCAGTGGAGAAACACGGGATTCATATTACTTACCTGTGCATGAGAATAGCCTCCATATAATATAAAAATCCTTTATTAGTGTGAAGTTTCATGATGTCAGATATGCAGTTTCTCACATGGCATAAAGTGTTTTACTCTGGCATCTGAATGTAAATGTTTAGTGTCATTCGGGATACCTTAAGGTATGCAAGACATTTACATATGACTGGCAGACGAACGGGTCTTATAGGAGATTGTGGTCTCCTGGTGGTAGCTGGAAATCAAGTCAGATATCCTGCAGCATCTTAAATGGCACTACATGTGTTCAGCTGAGGGATTTGAGCCAAGCTTATGATAAGATAAATAAGAGGATAGCAAGAGAGGTGGATATAAAAGAAGGAAACTTTTAAAGATAGAAATGAAATTATGCTTCTTAAGCCATACGTTTAAAAAGGACCTTTCATGATCATGCAGTAATCCTTCTAATTGTATCTTTTGTTTACTCCATCAGTTGCACTGTAATTATTTAAACAACTTCTAAATTAATGTTGGGGTGATAAATAAGAGTTCATTAAAATGCAAACAAGAAGAAAATCACAAAAGACAGATTAAAAGATTTCTTTAGGTTGTCTGTTTTTTTGCTAATGAACTGTGCATTAGTTTTTGCAAATATTCACACATACACCTACAAGGACACATGTTCATGTGAACTCATAGGCATTTGAGTAGATTGTATTTAATATTATGGTACTACATGCTCAAATTTTGTTTTGAATGCCCAAAGCAGTGGGTTTTCAAGCACTTTTCCTTCTTTGCCTCAGAACATTGCTTGCCTGAAAGACTTATTTACCTTCATCTTCCTTTCAAAATTTTTAGCCATTTTTCCTAGTAAATTTACAAACTTAGAATTTTTCATTAGTGTTTGCAAGTTTTTAATACCTGTCATGATTAAAAACATCTTTCTGTGATCCAGTCAGACTCAGAAGCATACCGGCACTGTAAGCATTAAACCAAAGAAAAGGGTTAGATGGTGGCAGGTGTGAAGGATTTTCTGTTTAACAATTTTAACCACGATATTAATTAGGCTTCTTTTTTTAATTAGGCAGTTTGGACAGTTTAACTGTTAAAACTCTATTTGGTCTAACAATAAATCCTTGACTCTAAATACATGGTGTCTTTCCTTTTGTCTATAAAAGGATTCCAAAAGTCACCCTACAAAATTTGTATGCTTGCTTTTTTCTTGTAATGTTCCTTAAGCACTATTTTTCTATCTAGCATCAGTATTATCGGTGCACATGCATAACTGTAAAATATCCCTGCTGACTGTATTTTTTCTCCCATGTTTTGTCTGTCATATTTATTTGGATTGCTAGCTTTGCTTGGCAGAAATTATGGTTTATATAGCCAGTAAGACATAGCCATAAACAGTACAAAAAGTATTTTGTCTAGTATTAAAAGTACAAATGTCACAATCTCTAAGGAATTAATTTGTTGCAAATAAGATATCACTTAGTTTGATTTGCAACTTCAAAAACACATGATTAAGAGTTTTCGTTGGGGGGGAAATGTTTATGTTTTCCCTGCTTATTTGATACTTTTAACAGAAATAATTCAAATAAAAAGATTGTGCAGTGTATAAAAAAGCTTTACAACAGTAATGATGATAGAGATAATAAAAACTTCAATATAATCACTGCATTATTCCTACAGAGATCTTAATAGCTCCTCCAAAGTCATTGGCATGACATGCCATGATGACTCAGTTTGTACTTGCAGCATATTTATTTTCCCCATCTGCATGAGGAAAACTAAAAGCAATGTAACTGTTGAGTTTTTAAAATTGGTTACTGCCATGACATTGCAACTTCTTTAGGTTAAAATCCTTCCTTTTATGTTGATCATTTTCAAAACCGCAAGAAAACCCAGTAGACAAAAGGGTTCATTTTTAGACACATAATAGGTTAATATTGTAAGTATTGTTTACTAGAGGTTTTCAACTGAAAATTTCCATTCATTTTTATGCCAGCTGAGAAAAATGACAAGGCTTGCTTTAGAGTGTTTTCTATGTCTAAATTGCAAGACTGCTCAAATGCAAGCAATAAAGCAGCTATTCTTATAGACAAATAAACTGATCTACAAATGAAATCTTGCTTTCTTGGGAACAAGCAGTTAACAATCTAAAGTACTATTTTAGTTTTTTACCACTAAAGTAATGTTTGCAGGAAAATAAATTGAAAACAACTGCAAATTCCACTAGCAGCTAAAAAGGACTCCAAAGCAAGTAATTTCTTGAAAGAAACCATACCAAAATCTAATTGAAAATACATCTCTGCTTGTTTTGTCATTGAATATTTCTATCAGTGAAAAACTGGCAATACCCTAAAAAGCAGAACTGAGTATTTATCTTTTGCCTTTCGTGAGAGAGGGGAAAAGAGGAAAGGAGCAGAAATCGGGACTAAAGCAGGTAGATGTTGGGAAGAAGCAACTGCATTTTGCTTTGTCCTGAAATATCTAGAATATAAATCCACAATAAGCTCCTGGCATTTTGCTTTGTCTTGAAATATCTAGAATATAAATCCACAATAAGCTCCTGGCAAGTATATGATCTTTGATTTTTCCATATTAATTTGAAATTAATTATCATCAAGGCCTGTAAGAAAGAACATGAGGAGAAAGCAAGGCACTGAGGTATAAAAAACGGAGGATCTCTGTGGCGTCATGTTAAGGGCCCTCAACCCTGGCAGAGCAGCAGTAACCAGGGGAGGAGGAGAAGGAGGAGGACGAAGATGAGGATGAGGACGAGAAGGAGGAGGAGGAGGGGGGCTGGCCTTCCCTGTTTCCTGCCTCCTGCCAGTGTTCCACCCCAGCTGCCTAGGATCTCCCCTTCCCACTCTTCTCTTCTTGCACAACCTCCCCTCTCCCTCCGTGCTAGGGCAAGGGAGAAGAGGTTCATCATTGCACTGTAGCACTTACAACATCACCGCTGCAATCCTTACTGCCCTACGACCCACACCGCCACGTTTTACAGTGCCCTGACACCGCCGGTACCTACACCTATGCTACTATCCGAACTCCCCCCAGACTGTAACCTTTCACCACCTCACACAGCAAGAGCTTCTCCTTGACAATGAAAGACGCTGCCATGCCTACACCTTCTGCTGTGGGGCCCTTGGAGACTCCTGTTCTCTGGATGAAGTCCAGCCTGGAGCAGGCTAAGACTTCAGGACAACTGGCAGCTCTTTATCATTAACTTGAGAAGTTCTCCCCACAAAAACTCTCAGCTGGCCAACTTTTCCAAGGCCTTCCTCAAGACCTGCAAGCTCTTCGCAGTGGCCACGGGGGAAAATCTACTAGTAGAGTCTCTGCTGCACAGCTCCCACCTTCCTTCTTCTTATCCGCTGTGCTTCCTTGCCCTTGGGTACCATCACCGAAGGAGGATGCGGAGCCTCCTGGGCCACGTTGGGCTCCCACTCAGTTTCTGATCCTACCAGATTAACACGGGGCGGGGGGAGAGCGGAGCCCTCTGCATGGCACGGTTCACAGGGACCCCTGGTCCAGAGGGGAATTCCTGCAAGGAAAAAAACCCTAGAGCACGTTTGCAGTCAGTGGGCCAGGCCTCGATACCTCTCCTCAGCCCTCCAGCACTCCTGCCGAGGTTCTTCTGGCTGGATTTCTCCCCTCAGCCTTGTGGCTGCTTATATTGGAAAAAAACAGAAAACAATTGCCTCCGTCGTCTCCCCGCAGCACTCCTGGGTTTTTTTGGTGATTTTATTTCCTATCAGTTGTCCCTTTTCTAGACCAAACAGTCCTAGGTTACTTAGCCATTCCGTAATCTAAATCCATCATATGCCTTTGATCATACTTGTCAGCTTTTCCAAAACTTTTGCTTTCAACCGTATCCTTCCTGAAGTGAAGAAAACCTTACTGTACAACATCTTTAGAGGGGGGAAACCCGTGGATTTCTACAGCAGAATAACAATGGTTTTTGTTTTGTTGTCTTACTGATTTATTTGTTTCTGTTACTACCTCAATATTTGCTTTGCTTTTTTGATTGCTGCTAAGCAGTGAGTTGCTATCTTCATGAATTACCTACCCTTCTTCAGGTTCTCATTTCTGAGTCATAAAGGTTAGCGCAGAGTTTCTCATTTTACACGTGAAGTTAAGTGTTGTTTCTTTTTTATTCATGTTGCTGTATAATAGTAACTTTGGGCAGACTATTCACAAATAGCTAGCACTTCTCAGTAAACTATTGAGAAGAACAGTGGTTTTTACATCGGGCATTAAAACTGCAAAATTCTCATTAATTTAAGAGCATCAGGATTTGACCTGACTGCTTGAAACTAACAAACATCGACAGAAGTTAAGCATCTACCTTGAAATGTTCACCGGCAAAGGAGAGCTGTATCGGCGCAGTTCACTCCGATTTGACAGGCAGGTAGGGATAGCCGGGGTGCCCTGGGGTAGCCCTCCTGGCTCTGAGTTACTAGTCCAGAAGGACACACATCTCTTTTCAACCCTGTGTCATAACTATCAGGATAAGTCAAAGACTGAGGGACAGGGCAAATGACAACAGGTATTTTTAGGCAGCTGAATCATACCTGAGATCAAATATGTTGTCTTGGGAAGAAATGTGATTTTCTTGCTGTTTTGTAATATATCAGTCAAAATGAGAGTCAACTTTTTAACGTGACGATATAAAGTCAATCCAGCAGAGTAAATGGCCCAGCTTCTTTCTCAGGGTCTGAACACTTATCACCACACATTTTTAAAGCTACATCCTGTCCTATTATAATTGAATCTATTATAACCCTGTTCTATTATAATTATAGTTATAATTGACTTTCCTTCCTGATTGTCTGAATGTGCCTCAGTAGTCCAAATAAATCATTACTCCACTAGTCATTAAATCTATACATTTTTATGACCTGTGCAATACATGAGCTGTGCCTCTCCCATACTTTATTCTCTCATCCTCCCCACTACGTGTCAGAAGACTACTCAGGGCCAAAGATCCCCTGGACTTCACAACATTGGCCTTTTGTAGGATACAGTAGTACCTTTAGTAGCATTAATAGAGCTGTTTTCAAGTGAAATTCTGCCTGCAGCTTTGAGTGCAGAGGACATGCTGGAGTGGGGCGGTGAGGGAAGGGACTGGGGCTGGAGCAAGGGTGCAGCCTGGCAAACCCTTGAGCAGGGGAATTGTAGCCCAGAAGAGAATGTTTAAGGTTGGAAGATGAAACCAGTTTATCTGTAACAAAACTACAACTGACTCCCTAGCAAACATTGTGAAGAAGGGAAAGCGTGGACTAAGATGGTTTAGGATTTTGGATTACAAACAAGCCTTACAAACAAAAATAATTAAAAAATAGATAGCTGTCCTTTTGACCAGGAGTGTGAACAAAATAATTACCTTTTTTGAATGATATATGATAAAATTTCCTGCAACCCTTATGAAAGACCACTGTTCCATATTTTTTTTTAAAAAGAAATAAATAAAAAATCAGATTAATTCCTATCAATAAACATGTATTTCCATTTGGTATTATAAATATATGTTATATGCATATCTTTAAAATCAATATACTGTAACATGGGGTCTCTGATATAGAGATAAGCCAAAAGTCCAATTGTGAATAGAAACGTCCTCATAAGGTAAAAATGGAGCACCAGCTAACCTGAAGAGCCATATTCAGGCAAACAAAGTGAAATATAAGACAGAACATTAATTATTCTTCTAGGTTTCTAAGTTTTAAAAAACTTTGATACAAAAATACATGGAGATGCTACAAAAAGGTCATATCCAGTTCTAATCAAAATACAAAATTCAGATTTGCTGGAATACTAATTCTGCCTACCATGAAACCACGTGACTGGTCTAATGATTTGTGCCGAGTGAAGGGAGCTGTATCTCATACGTTAAACTTTAGCAAGTAGCCAAAGAAAACACTACTTGACATTATAACAGCAATAGCAGGCTTGTAGAACAGTATTTCCTGTTTTAATCACAGAGGAAGAGAGAAGTTAGCACCTCACTCCCGGAGAACATTCCACTTAACAAGCACACACAAAATGAAACATTTTAAATGCTTTGTGAAGTGAAGGGCAAGTGTGTAATCATGTTTCTTCAAAGAATATAAAGTGAGTATGCACAGACAGCAGAAACATAAACACTGCTTTACATATTATGGTCATGTTTTCAGACCAGACATTCCTTTTGTGAGGAGGCGAGAGAGGGTGCTGGAATATAACTTCCATAATTATCTTTTCTTACTCTAGTGACTAATGTTAACATTAATATGCCAGGTTTTTTTCATAAACACCTGTACTACAGTAAAACAAACAAAAATACTAATTTAATAAGCAGAAATTTTGTATAACCTGAGAAATCTTTTCCTTCTAGATTTCATTTACTAAAATAGCTATTCAGGTGGATCCAGGCATCTCTGCTACAAGATAAAAAGTATTCACTGATATAGCACTAAATGGGTTTACATAGAAAATGTTATTGGCAGCAAAATCTTAAAGCTTCATTGAATGTAATAGAAAATAACGCTATCGATGTGATGCTTTGTTAGCAAAGCCAAATATTAGTACGATTGATAACTTCTAATGGTTAATTTATAGAAATCAGTGGTTGGTTTTACCAAGTTTTGGTAATTCTTTCCAACAAAAAAAAGGGCCACCTAATCCATACACTGGGTAGCTGGGGAGAAACTTAATTACTTATTTACTGATGCAAAACCAATGGTTTGACATACCTATTTCAAAGTCAAAAAAAGTGTCCATTAAAAAAAATAATCAGGAAATACAAGAAAATAAATATGAGAAAACGGACAGCTGAACTACTCAGGCAGCTCCCTTTAGGAGACAGACCTTGAGCTTTGTCCAGTTTCTTGTTTCTGCTTTCATAGCGACATATCGAGAAACAAAAAGATCCAACTTGAGGAGATAACTCAATAGGTCCAACAATCCACCAAAACTCAGTGAATATCCACACCACCTCTGTTTCTCGTTGCTTTTCATGAGAAGTGTTAGAGGAAGATCTAATCAGTAATGGCCTTCAAACTCCAGATAACAGGTAATAGATTTTTGCTGGAGTTAAAAGTAAGTCCAGTGTGGGGTTTTTTCCTGTCTTGAACTAATGCCAGAAATCGGTCTTTATATCGAGAAAGTGCAAACTGATGAACCAGAATTTTGACATCTTTTAATGTCAAAACTGGCCTATAGAACTGCCAGATGCTCTGCTCTTAAATACTGACATTAGAAAGTTCACTCTCTCTTCCCTCTGCCCCTGTTTTACAAGAAAATCAAAATGTTCTACTTTCGGAGCTACAATTGTCTTCATTGTCTGTAAATGATTCACTCAGAGCAAACAAGCAGTCCCCTGAGTGCTGTTCTTGCATCTGTCTCCTTCAGGTAACCCTGTGGGCTAATGTCATCTACTGTCTTTCCTTTTAATTCTCTTCTTGCTTCTGACGTTGCTGTTGCATATAACAACTGTCTCTCCCCAGGGCAGGAGCACTTTCAGAACAATTCTTTCATGGAGTTATTCTCTGACACTACATTTTTGCATATGGAAATTGCCCTGTTCTTCAGAAGCTCTAGATGTTTCCCATGTCCTGATGCATTCAGTGAAATAACCAACACACTACATACAAAACTATTAGAAAAAAATAGAACAATTTTTCTTCATTAAGTATAGTTTCATTTCAAACAAAATCTCTGACACGCACATGTTGAACTGTGTTGGTTTTCTAACATAATTTCAGTTTTGTTAAAATGTAAATAAAAAATATTTATTTGCTTTTACCTTTGACTTCTTTTGATTTAATTGCTTTGTAGAATTCACCTTAATTATTATTTTATTAGTTATTATGACTATATTTTAAATACAGTCATCTGTTATAAAAATATTTAATCACATTGATGATAAACATTTTGACATCACTTAATCAACACTTTAAAAAAAAATATCTTGTTTCCTGTGAAATATCTCATTTTCATCTACAGTTAGTCTAATTGCCTGATGCTGTTATTTCTTTTCAGGATGGAAATGCTTCTGGTCCAATTTCAACTACATGTCAATGTAAGTGCATGACTGATGCAAAAAGGTACCTTTACATGCCTTAAACCTTCCTGGAGCTGTGAGCCAGTTCATGTGGTCGCAAGCACAATTGTGAGTTCTTGGCATCATGTTTTATGTATTTGAACCTTGCTATATTTCTTTATATTCCTACCACTACCATGTACATTTACGTGGCCAAAGATTTAGTCATCAGTGAAAGAAGATGTAGAAAAATATGTATGTTAGAAGAACATCTCATCTGAACATCTACTTAACTTGATTACTTGATAGGAAAGGAAACGGGGTTGTTACCATCCTCGAGATGCACCAAAGTTTTTTGGCATCAAAGCAGCACACACTGTACCCTTCCGTACCTGTCATAGGTGAGCACATTACTTGTATCGCCATTGCCATATCTAAGTCTTCTGCTATGGAAATAGTCACATATACATGAGGAAAACAAGAGAAGAAAGAAGAGGAAAGGACAGAGAGAAGAAAGCAAAACACCGGAATCGGAGTGCCATAGACTAAGTAGCTCAGTTTTCCTTTTCCCGTACCTTTGTGCTATGGCTATTGGGAGACAATTGGTTACCAGGTATTTACGGAATTTATTCAAAGAATATTAAGCTCAAAAGAACAACATGAATCCATGAAGACTTTCTGTAGAATCCCACTGACACCTCTTATCTCCACAGGGGAAGCATAATCCACTGCAGCACTGGGAAGAGATATATAGCGTAATACATGGAATGGCAGAATGCTTGACATGAACCAACTGTAAAGCAGGCAAAGCTGTCTCTCTCTCTCTGAAAGTATTTTTCTGGTTTAAACTTACCCTGATACATGGTATAACAGTGCTGCATTTATCAAATATATTTTAGGAAAGTATTGCACATTTCTGATTCAGGCAACTGACCAAAAAGGAACTAAACATATGTATACATATTTCTAATTTATCTTATTAGATCTACCCTTATTCACTGCAGGATTATAAGCATTTTTATAGCTATCATCTTTTTTTTTTCTTCATATTTTAGACTTACTAGTTCACCAGACAAAACTTGCTAGTATTGAATCATTTTAATTCTTACAGTAAAAAAAACTTTTGCTGCTGATGTTGAAAATACTAATTAGCAAAGTGAAGGAATAGAATATTTAAGTTACCAAAAGCCATTTCCACATCTAATCAAAGCTGTGGTTTGAAAACCTCTATTTTCATCCTGTACTGATCAAGCCTTCTGGATGGACTATGGTATGGAGAACACACAACATCTTCTGTCTTGCTTTGGGGGCACAGCATACCTGAAATTCATTATAGAAGTGATTCCAAATAGCAAAATGTCCAGGACACAGGAGTTAATTGCTAAAAATCAACTTGTAAGTTCACCTTTCCTGAAACATGGCAAGAGCATGTTAGACATTTTAATTTGGGGACAAAATGCTATCATTTTTAAATAGAATCAGATTTCTTTTTTTCTGCTATTTTACTTTTAAAAACAGAAGCATTCATAATTTCTGCATTTCCTGCATTTAACTACATACTTATTTTCTATCATAAAATATTTCCTAGAGAAAAAATTCAAGCCTGACTTAGCTATTAGGTAAGAATTTTACTATTATTATAGCTATTGTATTCCATGTTAGAGAGCTACTCAGGCTGAAATGAAAAAACTTTTTTCTTTCTTCCCTTCTTTCTTTCTGTTCCCTCAGTTTGTATTCAACAGACTTGTGTATGGAGATAGGGCGAACATCAGAGGCGATCTGTGTTTCAGTTTTAGCTGTTCATTCTAGATTGACTCTGCCTGAATAGCTCCTCATAGTCAACAGCAGTAACTTCCCCTGTCCCTGTCTTTTCCCCCCAAAAAGTAAAATTATTATAGTCACGGATGAAGCAGAATTGAGTCACAGAGACAAATTTGTGGCATGGTAAGTCTGTAAAGCGTGCCTTCGTTTCATCCCTGACTGTCCACAACTTTCAAACCCACCCTAAATTCCTAACAGTAAGGAAATCTTTGCAGGGGCAATGGAACAAGTACTGATTTGGACAGCACTTAGCCTCCACCCCTAAGAGAGGGGAAATCTATGTACATCCATGAAACTCAGAGGTATGGTTGGGCATTGCTCGTATGACACTATGTCTTTGTAATAGTAAATTGCTGAAGACTCTATAGCAGAGAATTGTTTTTAATGCTTTGAAATGCTTTCTAAAAGTACACCACCTTGATTTAATACTGCCATTGGTGCTCACATAAAAAATTGCCATTCTAATGAATCCTTCTGCTTTGTTTAAAGCCCAAATCCATTGCCAAACAAAGGCTTTGTTGTTAGAAATGTTGATAGTGCCACAATTGATTTTGGATTACAAACCTAAATCGAATACTAATGTCTGTGAAGCCTTATTTCAAAGGTAATAGGAAACGTCTTCATATTATTTGTTCTGAGAAATGACATTATTTAAAACTAACATTCTGGCAAATGTTATTACACGCAGACATCACAGTAGAAGACAATTTGTTGGAGAAAAAATAAAAATCCTTTCAAGAATTACTAATTTAGTCTTCAGGACTTAAAGGTGTTGAAAGCAAAGGGGCTAAGGCTCTTCAGCTCCAATTGATTTCAGTCTCAGACTCAATACCTACGTTTTTACTTTTCACCTTCTGCAGTGTAGAAACAAAGTCCTGTGTCACTGAAATGAATTAGTTTTTAAGTTATTTATTTATTATAGATGATTATGATGATTATTATTTGTGTTTGTGCACAGGAGCTCAATTCTTTTTCTTATTGCCATATAAACACTCAGGAGAAATCTGGTGCCTGCCTTGTTGTTTTTGCAGTTTACAACAAAAAACAACTGATAGAAGCACATAAAGGAGTGCAGAGAAACAATGACATGTGACAGACTCCAGTGTCAGCACATCAGCAGCCAAATTGTTTCTAACTCCTAAGTTGGAGTGGTCTGCTTAAATTCACTGAAGAGTTTTAAAGAGGCATTTTGAGGGGAAGAACCTGATATTGCGTTAGTAATTTTTAGCCTCTCAAGCATGTAAGGCAATGTGGGACAAAGTAGAGAACAATTTGTATAAAAACAAGTGGAGGATAGCGTATGGTAGCATTTGCTGACCAGATTTAGTAGTTAACTAAATGAAAGATGCTGGGCAGAATGTGAATAGACTACATATTTGAAAGCGGTCACGTTTGACATGAGGGGAAAGAGGGAGTAAGTGAATGCTAAAAAGCCATGTCTGAGTCAAAGCAGGAAACTCAGGAAACCCAGTGTTTGGAATGGATTTGAGGAGTAAGGATTACCTTACAAAATGAGAACTTTACCTAAACAAAAATGGAAAAGGCCATCAAAACTTGTTTGTGGGATTTAACTCGCATCATTCTTGTCATTTACAATGCTGGTGTTCATATTTAAGCTAACCGTCTCTGGCTCCTAGGAGTCAACGAAGTTCTGGTCAGTACAGAAGTTGGAGTCCAAAGAGCAGCTAGTCTCATTAAATAGAAACCTACTTGGGTTGAGATGATTCTCACCCTAAATATTATTGACTCTTTTGGTTAAATTCCTGACAGCTAAGACATCAATCCCAGATGGGCACATTCATTTAATTAAGACTTTGGTAAGAGAGAAACAGTCTAGATGGCTTCAGCTTAGAGATTTGTATCTGAGCTGATCACACTACGACTGTTTCATGGTCAATGGAGAGAAACAGACACTTTAAGGTGTGACATGTATAAGCATTTTACCTTAAGACACGATGAATCCTACTGAAGAAATGCCTGCTTTTTTACACTGAATATAAAGGTAGAAAAGTAAGTGACAAATTATGCTGTAGAGTTTTATAATATAGTGTCGAAAATAAAGTCAATTAAACCTCATTTGAGAAGATAATTTTGCTGTAAAGCATTTATTTTACAATGAGAAATGAACATTTATGTTTGGTAATGATAATTTCTTCAGTAAAACATCCTGAAGGACTCCAGGCCTTTTCAATAGAAACTAATGCTTACTTTTGAGAATTATGCAAATACTATCCTCCATTTAAAAAAAAAAAAAAAGTCTAAGACCTTACTTAATAGGATCTCATAGAAAAGACTTCATGATATTCATTTACTATATTATATTTCAGAAGGAAAAGGGATTATTTTAGATATACAGTACTAATATTTAGTACACATTTCTTGGACTTACAATTTATTTTAGAAGATGTATACATAAATTTTTAATGTTTATTCTGTATTTTTCAATTAGTATTTGTCTTCTATGTTGTACAGAAAAGACATTCCATTAAACAATGGAAATGTAATTATTGTCTCCAGAACTAAATGACTATAATATCCCTAAATATAATTTGGTTCTGCAAAACTGTACAGTAGAAGTAAATATTAAACAGAAAAAACATGGTTTAAGCACACTGAAACATGGGAATAAAACATTAGAAGGGCTCCAAAACTTGAAATCTCAGTGCCTCTAGAAAACACCATGCTAAACTGAGCTGCTTGGTTTTTTTCCGGTTTATACCTATTCGAAGGTTGTTCTACAATCCTGTTACTTAGGTGATTAGAACTTTCTCTAATTTTCAGCCTAAAGGTTTGTAAGGATTGTTAATAACCATTTGTTTCTGTAATAACATTATTTTTTGTTCAAAGAGCTCTTCACGCTCCTTTTGCTCATAAAAGGTTCATCTGATACTAGCAAGTTTGACTCCTTTATTGGGTAGAGGCTCTTCACTAAAGCAGAGCATCGCTTAGCTGCAAGCTGAATACTGCCACTACACAGCACTCAAACAGCAGGATCTATTATCAAGTGGATCACTTTGTTAGTGCAAAAAATTTAGACTTTTTGAACCATGAACAAAGTTTTCTAGAAAAAAAGAGCAAATTCTGCAGCAACTTATTAAGTAGATGCTTTAATAAAAGTAGTATCTCTGTAGCTGAGTGCCTATGCAATAAAAATACAAATTTTGCAATGAACATCATGATCAGCAGCAGGGCAGAATAGAGACCAGTCTTTAATAAGCAATTTGAGGAAAGAATAGCAACAAATTATGGAAAGTGAGTTTTTTGTAATGTTGCCCTTCTTCATACATTGCCTAGGCAGTGACTAATCTTTGTAAGATATATACTCAGTAACTGGGCTATTACTGTAGTAAAATAAAATAGACTGAGTATAAATGATATCACTGTAATATTGCATCTGTGGGTTGAAAAAAAAACCAAACCAAACCAAAGCAAACCTAAACAAACCTTTGCCTCCAACATGTCATCAGATACAAATAAGGAAGTCCACTTTTCAATGTAATGTGTGCAATTAATGAAATTCAGACCAGCTGAATTCCACCTAAATCCCAGGGTAAGTAGGTGGTTAACTTTCAGGGAATGATGCAGAATGGTTATTCCCAATAAACATTTAATTATTTAGCACGTCCATTTTGACCTCAATTCATCAGTTTTTAAACATATATTCTTGTGAATCTGTAGAAATCCGAGATACTCAGTGCTACCAGATTCTGTCACGATTCAGAAAACAGAAGAGTGGTGTCACCTTCCAGGAAAGGCCCACTTATTTCCTATGCTCATATTATGCCTAATTTCTTTGGACTGATTCAATCCTGGCACTGTCATTGCTGATCACTCCAATGGAGACTCCAATGGATGATGCCCCTTTCCATAGAAGCCTGGTGGCTGAAGCCCCAGCCCTGGGCAGCCCTCGCCACGGGGTGGTTTGAGCCCACCGCTCCTCCCTCAGGGGTCTGCAAAACTGCCTTGATGGAAGGAAGACTGAGAAAGGACAGGACACAGCTTCTGAAGTTGACTTACTGCTCAGCCCAAAGCCGTAAGATTTATGAGACCTGAAGGGTTTGAAGAAAGTCTAATTCCGTAATTTGGCGTTCTTCAATGGAAGAGTGAAAACGTGTCTAGGTTCTAGAGCCTGCTCCCACAGTAGGACCTCTTATAAGACAGACAATGTATTATTTGTACAACAGACTTTAGGTAAAATTCCTAAGACTCAGTATTGGCAAGGACACATATTCAGGCCTCACGTAGAGGAGTGGGTTTATCACAAAGCCATGTCTTCTACGGAAGCTAACAATGAGAAATTTTATCTCCCTCTTTTGGGACCTAAGAGCAAACACAGTTTCTATGTCTTAACTGTCACCGCCTAAGTTTTCAAGCTATGTTACCTCAGTCATGTCTGAACTTTCAGTATTGGGTCATGAGCATCTAGAGATTACTGCCTTATGCACTTTTCCATCTCCACACTCCCTAAAATTATTATGGCCAGTGGAGATAAAGAGCTACATGCTAGGTGATTTTCTAGGCCAGGGAAAACAAAAGTACATCTGAAATGTTCTTACAGTTACATTGCTTTCCTTTAATATTTGTATTTTCCCGTCTCTACCTAATTTCTGAGTCTTGTCAGAGACTCAGGGTGGATGCCTAGAGCCACATTCCTGAACTTTCTATTAGCCTTTAAAACCACTCTTGATATATTAATCATACATAACATCTATCTGCCTATTACTATCTAGTTAATCAGAATTATAAAAGCTCTTTCTCAGAGCTGTTATGTCCTCATAAATCCAGTGATTTTTAGATTTGGAATGCACAAGCTTTGTGAAAACAAAGAACATGTATCACAGAACTGTACAATTTTAATTAAAAGTAGAAGAAGCAGGATAATTAAGGTACACTACTACCATCAATATTATATTTAAGTGGCCATTTGGAAACCTTTACAACCAATTGTCTGCTAAAGAAACAGCTTGTTAAGCCTGTGTGAGTTCAGATACTTTGGCTGGAAAAATTACATCTTCAGCTGGCACATCAGAAGCTGGCAACAGTATCTGCTAATATAATTAAAAATTTAATAGAAAATTGCACAGAAGTGAATTATTTGCAGAGAAATACAGTTTCAAAGATTTAGGTAAACTGAAAGTATTTTAAATGAATTACATTACTTTCTTTCA
The DNA here is from genome assembly GCA_026212715.1 of Elanus axillaris. NCBI lineage: Eukaryota > Metazoa > Chordata > Aves > Accipitriformes > Accipitridae > Elanus > Elanus axillaris. The sequence goes on along the minus strand of JANZLQ010000013.1, from coordinate 2,492,505 downwards.
GAGAACCTGTATAAAGCATATTTGAAAATTCTTAATCAGATTTCTCTCAAATACTTAACTTGATAGACTCTTGTGGAACTGGTCTCATTCTCTTTAAAGCCCAGTAGAGCTAACCAGTATTCAAAATATGGTTTTAATGAAATAGTTATAACAATTGTTATCTAAAAAAACAGTTAAATGAGCAGAGCAATTTACCTTAGTTGATCAGATGTTACCAGAATATATATATATAGATATTTGAACCTCCTGTGTACATGTTTGTCTTTTTAAATATCATAGGTAATTTAGAAGTAATAAACAATACCATAGTAAGATAGTAAGTATTATCAAAGCCTTAAATTAGTTCATAAAGAAAGATCTTTGGGAAATATATTTTTAAAAAAAAGAGTACATGAAGCAATTTGGGAACATAAAATACCTGCATCAAAGTATGGGTGAATATACATGATATAAGGAAAGAAGGTTTCCTTAAATAGCTGGAAAAAGATCTGAGTAATTTAAGTGCAATTTTCACTATGGTTATGGAGTATCAGCCCCTTTGTGTAAGGAAAACATCTTTTGAAAGTTACTGAAAGTTGTTGAATGCAGAAAGAAATTTGGAGGGTTTAAAATTATAATATTAAGACTATGATGCATAATGTCAAAAAAGCCCAGTATTATGCAGGAGGAACTGATGACCTGGAATCTATTCATTTTTACCAAGATGTCTTTGGTTCACTGGTTAACAAAAATGGTGACAACAACAATAATAAATTACAAAAGTAAGAATTAATTTAGGATTTCTAGAAAGAGTGATGCAACATAGAAAATCATAATTGTGCTGTCTCGTGATTCTATTCACAAAATCGTTTGTCCATAGAAGAAACAGCTGACAAAGAAATAAGAAAAAAATCTCCAGAGAAGAGAAGAGAAATAAGGTGAGCGTGAAGATTAAATGTTAAAGGAGTGCAGATTGTCACTGATCCCCTCTGGACACTGTCCAATAGTCTGAAGAACCTTTACTGTAGATACCTCAGAGATCATACTAAATAAAAAGTAGTTTTACTTATTCTGTATTTTGACAATACTCAATTATGACTGATTGAAGCCAAAAGTGGAAAGTATTGGTAAAGTACAAACTTACAAACAATAGTACTATATACTATAACATATTGTAGTAACAACAATAATTGAAACTGCAGATGACAGAAACAGAACTGAAGTAAAAGATCATTATAGAAATGGATATTAGATTTTTATCTCCTTGACAGAAGTAAGAAGAATATTCTTAGAAATTCATCCCCTGGAAAAAATGCTTCACCCTTGTGAAATAACACACTTTAAAACATCTGCAGCAAGAAAACCATCCTCAAAAATAGCTTATGAAGCAAAAGTATGCAGGGCACTTTCTAGGAAATACCACCAACTGGGCTACCAAGAACCATCAAGAAACAGGCAGAAATTTCTTTGAGCCCTGCAATGAATTCTGTAATTTTCTGGATCAGGGATCTTTTAATTTCCCTTGTCTTTCCTCCCAATGCATACACTAGAAAGCCATCCTTTGACAATGGTATTTACTGTCTAATTGAAGCAAATACTACTTACTGATTCATGTCATTGTTTATGCCATTTTAAATTAAGGAATTTCTAGACCTATTGATTTATGCCAGTTATCAATAATAGTGGTCCAAGTAGAATTAATCTACTACTGTTAAAATCAAACTAGTGGTCTGTGATGGCTGAACGCTATGGAGCTATTAAAAATATTCCAAAGTGAATTTAGAATAATATTTTTTTTTATTTTCCCAGAACAGAAGGCAAAATAACTTAGTGGCAACGAATGATGTCTTCTTAAAACCACCACAGGTTACAATGTGATCATAAAATCATAGAATCACAGAATCATTTAGGATGGAAAAGACCTCTAAGATCATTGAGTCCGACCATTAACCTAACACTGCCAAGTCTACCACTAACCATGTCCCCACATCTACACCTTCCTCCAGGGATGGTGACTCAACCATCTCCCTGGGCAGCTTCTTCCAAAGCTTGATAAACCCTTCAGTGAAGAAATTTTCTAAACTTTCCCTGGCACAACTGGAGGCCATTTTCTCTTGTCCTATCACTTGTTAGCTGGGAAAAGAGAGTGACACCCACCTCACCACAAGCCCCTTTCCGGCAG
>JANZLQ010000013.1:2451122-2465793 GCA_026212715.1 Elanus axillaris | reverse complement strand
CAACAGGTAAAAAACATCAGTGTGTTATCAACACTGTTTTGGTCACAAATCCAAACCTCAGCCCCGTACCAGGTACTCTGAAGAAAATTAACTCTATCCCAGCCAAACGCAGCACAAGGAGCTATTGACTTGTTATACCTGGCACAGAGTCATTGGCCTTTCCCTTCCAACCAGACCTTTCAATGGGCTGAGGAAAGAGTATCCAGCATCTGAGCAGAATTCCTCTTGTCAAAAACTGCCTATATGAATGCTAGAGGTATACTACATATTCTGGGTAAAATGGAGAAAGTGAACCTTAAGAATACCCCAGTTTTCTGTGCTGGACTGCTATTTCTTGTCAAAAGTGGTTTTCACACATATCAGTGGGTCGTGCTGAGAAAACATACTTTGTATAGGAAAGTATTTGCCTAATACAATTAAGGTTCATTTAACTAATGATTTCCAATGGTCCTGGGTTTAGATTAGGCAGAAGGAATACTCTGGGAAGTATACAGAAGATCAGTTTAGGCTGATTTTACTAACTCTTATTCCCATTTTGAGTATGCTGCTTAAGAGAAGTATTTTAATAATATATTTATATGATTGCTCATAAAAATGTAATTATATTCATTGTCTTCAAGCCCTACATTTTCCTGTCCCATTAGAGTAAGTCATGGTCATTACGCTTCTCTCCTCCCTTAAACCACTCTGTTGCCAAAAGCAAAATAAGATAAGTAGGAAATTTATCTGACAAATGCATGGTGAAATTTCTGCCTACCAAATGCTTTTCAAATCAGAAGTAAAAGCAGCCTTGGGAGATAAATCTACAGAATTTGAAACAGCCATACAGAAATTGCCAGAATAATCCCCTGCATTGCCCAAAGCAAGATGTAAATTAAGAAGCAATACACTATGAGTGTAATGGAGCATGTACTTTTCATGCTTCCATTCATCTCATGTAAACAGCTCATACACTGCACCTCACAGGAATAATTACAAAATAGTAGAATATCTGAAATTATAAATATTAAGACAGAAGAGAAGATGATAATATTTTATTTTAATAAGACTTTTTTATTGTTAAAAAAAGTTAATAATTGCTATCTTGTTTTCTAATTATCAACTTATACAGGTAGAAAGTCAAAAGAATGAAAAAGGCTTTGGGCAAAATCAGCAGGGGAGATACGCATTCTGTCTGTTGAAAATAGATCTTAGCTGGCTGGTTGGCATGGCAGCAGTATTCTGTGCTTCCATACAGAACATAAATATTTGAAGAGACCTCAGAACTTCCAGTCTTTAAAATCCCAAGGACAGAGTGGGTTACAGAGTTGTTGCTCGTTCCTTTCGGTGGAAGAGAAGATGAATTAGAGATACAGCCATACCCAAGATATGTTAAAACAAGTATCAAGGAATTTTTCAAATTCTCCATCAGAAGATGATCTCAGCGACTACGGTCTGATCTCTTCAGTAATCACATGAAGCAACAAGCACCAAGAAGTGCCAAGAACACTGCTAGTGCTTCTACAAATCTGTACACCTCCATAAGGTCATTCTCTAGTATATCACCATTACATTTATACCTAACACTTGGCACTTCCATTTAACAAATAGGAGGAGAGAAGAATAAATGAAAACAAATAAATAAACGACATCAGGGACGTCAGCTTCAAGCAGATATTCAAATGAGCAGATGAAAGATGATGGTCAACGGAGTAACACATTCTGCCTTTTCAACTTAATCGTGCCTTGAGATTCTTAACATAAAGGGTACAGTATCAGAGGGATAAATTCTCAGGATAAAATTCACAAGGGATAGTTCAGAGAGCATTGTGGGTGTCCTTTAGGATTTTCTGGTATGTACTGAAAGCAAATGGCTGCCAGTTCAGGAAATGGCCCAACTAGACAAAGCCCTGAGCAACCTGGTCTGATCCAATAGCTGACTCTGCTTTGAGCAGGAGGTTGGACTAGAGACATCCTGAGGTCCCTCCCAACCCAAATTACTCTACGATCCTATCCTGTAGTCTTACTTACAGGTAAGATTACCTTTCGTGCATTTATTTGGCTGTTGATGAAATGGCCAGCAATTGTATGTTTTGATCCAGTGTCAGACTGGATATAAGTAAAAATCTTTTTTTTAGCAACAGAGCAGGTTTCCCAGAGAGGTTGTGCCACCTCCAGCCTTGAAGGCTTTCAAACTGCATCTGGGCAAAGCCCTGAGCAACCTGATCTGAACCTGTAGTGGACCTTGCTTTGAGCAGGAGGTTGGATTAGTGACATCCTGAGCTCCCTTCCAACATGAATTATTCTGTGTTTTTATAGGTAGTGTATAGGAGGTGCACTGATCAGTTCTTGGGTTTCAGACTGACCTGTACAAAATGGCCTTAGTTTTTCAACTGCTTTGCTCTGAATGCCAACTTTTGTAGCATGCCAGTATTATGTAAAAGCTGTTCCACTTAGCAAATATTCTGCGGGGTCCACTGCACTGTTGCTATCAGTAATGCACGACTGAGAGCCTTCAGTCTGAGACATTCAATTTCCTCTGCTCTGTGATCTATTGAAAGACAACAACAAGTGGCATCATGTAAGTTGGGTACTAAGCAGTGAAGGAGTCCTAAAGCAGAGACACTTACCCTCTTTCTCTTCAGTGGGTTCTCTATTTTCTTCTTTGCCCATGTAATTCAACAAATGTCCTCTTAAGGAGCCAAAAAAACCCCCCACCATATTGTCATTGGACATATATAGGAATAGTTTATGAGGAAATAAAATTATAAAATGTAGTTTTAACTTCATTAGACTTCAAAGTATGGAGAATACAGTTGTAATCATAATGTGAGGAGAGCCATGTGCCCAGGTAATTCTATGGAACTTCATGACTTTAAAATTTGACTGTTTGTGTTCAACTATTTAACAGAAAAATCTTTTATTTCCCAGTATGAATGTAAATTACCCTAGTTAGTATAAAGGGACATTTTTTTATATTATTGATTGTACATTTCTTTACGACAGTGGAAATGGTCATACAATGTCTAACTTATATGAACACATACAGATATGTATCCATATAAATGAGAAGAAATTTGGTAAAATTGCATGAATAAAACTTTGTGTTTTGCACTTAATTCTGAAAGTCTTGTCACATAAAATTTTAGCCACTCAGATTAATGGGCATCTCCTATTGATTAGCAGTATAGCGATTCAAAAAGAAGAAACTCTTCTTGGTTGAAAAACAGCTAAGCCAATTTTTTCTTAAAAAAGCAAAGAAAGATAAACTCTAAGCTAATCACTCAGCAGGTTAAGACTTTCACCTGAGATGTACAAGATATAAGGGACTCAAGTAAACTGCGGGTATAATTCACCCTGTTGCTCATGCAAAATGCTGCCCAGTCATAATATGAAAGTCAGTATATTCCTCAATTTTTGACAATGGCATTCCCCTGTAATTTCACATTCTGTTTTTGTGCACACACACATATCCTGATCTCGATAAAGTTTAAGAACTCATGAAAAACATAATAGTTAAGTACAATGACAATGGAAAAATGAGTCATTTCTCCAGTTAAGTTTCCATAGTTGTTAGATATTCTGTGAATGTACATACATTTACAGGAGCAAACCACGCATGAAATGCATCAGCTGCTCCCTTTCTGGAGCACACCTGGAAGAAGAAAAAAAAAAGTCACATATTCTTACCTAAAATATGTTCTCACTTACACGTACTGACTGTGATATAATAATCAGTAAGGAGAAGGTTCAACCACACACCCAAGCCTCTCAACTTGATATCAGGGCTGTAGGCTGTACTGAGGTTAAGGATACTCTTCCCTCTTCTTTTTGAAGCTGTTTCACTGTGTAGAAAAGAATTAAAAATTTATAGGATCAGAAAGAGAGCAAGCTTAACGATGACTCAGTAGCCTACTGGTTCAAAATCTCACTTGCGAAAGAGACCCGGATTCCGGTCTGTGTTCTAAAGACTATACATTTTACATGAGACAGACGTTGGATAACATGTATAAGTAGCTCATGGAGCAACCTAGACCTTTCCCGTCCCAAGTGAATACCTTAACCAGACAACATGAGAGCCATACTAACTATTGGATTTTTCAGTGCCCTCTATGAATATTACATTCTTTTCTGCACAGCAGCAGGTAAGCATCTCGCTCACTATACCGAAGCTACAGCCTCATGTTTAAAACGGTCTCCTGGCACGTTTGCTTGATAGCATGCAGAGAAAAGAGAAAACAAAATTCCACTGAGTAGGGTAACTAGGCTATGAGAAGGGCTACGTAGCCATCACCTACATGTAACGTGAAACTTTAGAAAATAAAATCTCTAAAATTAAAATAAAATAAATTTTTTTGGCATAGCAGAATGCAGACTGCTCCCTTTAAGATATATCTACTCTGCTCACTTGAAGAAGGTTCAGCCACTTCCAGGTGAAAATTCAAGGTTGATTAATTTCCTGAAACTATGTTAAAGATTAATAACATTCGCAATTTAGATTAGAAAATCTGAAAGAAATATTTTGCAATTTATTCTTTATTATTTTCATCCTGAATGTTATCTTAGGTCTTAACAATTTGTCCGATCTCATCGACTACATCTGTTACTGTGTGAGACACTGTATTCATTCTCTTTGTAAGACTTTTGGCGTTACATTTCTGTGACTGACCAATAAACCCCTAAAATGGAAGAAGGCTCAGAGGAGGTGGGCAAGGGCGATGTGCCCACAGAACCCAGGGAATAATGCAGGGTGTCTGATCACAGCTCTTGCAAAGAAGCTGACTTTATCTCAAGGCAAAGGGACCAGGGGGTGGCCTTTGTTTTAGATGAACAGCTCTCAGCAGTGGAATAGTGGTGTAAATGTTTCTCCCCAGTCTGCTAAAAGAGTTTTGAATGTCTCCCTGACTTAGCCAGACCAGCATGGGGGGAGTGAGTAGGTGGCTCAGCTTACTATGTCAAAAAAATTCAAAAGACAGCAACAACTTGGAGCTGGCTTCAACCCACATTTTCCTTCCCAGCAAGTGGGGATGCCCCACGTCCTGACAGTGGCCATATTATAGAGACCGATAATGGGGATCACATTCATCTCGTGATTCAACTGTGTATTGAAATTGCTTTATATTGCTAAGTTTAACTTACATTTGTACTGTGTTATGCAGTATACTTTGTATGACTGTGCTAAATTCCACGTAACATTGCCTATCTTCAAGTAAGTGCATTTGATATTAAACTTTATACCTTCCACGAGTGGAGTATGTGAAAGAACCTGGTCAGAGAGTATTGGACTTTGAAAATTTCCTAGAAGAACTTCAAAAATCCATTCTTATTCCCATGAAAGATTTCCTTGTTCCATCAATAAATGTGATTTTTAATAAATTGTAAAGAGATTTCTCATGCATATACATTTTTCTTTTGCTGGATATCCTGAAAGTTTATTTTCTTACTTACTCCAGCTTCGATGTGTACTACAAGGTTATTTTCCACAGATTTTTAAAATGAACTTTTGTGTAAATTTTTCTCTCCAGGTGTTTAAAAACATATTTGTCAGAAGTTGATTAAGGAGGACTTTTGTATTCTTACTACCATTTTTAATTCCACTTTCTTATTCTGCAGTCTAGGTCAATGGAATGGGAAAGAAACTAATACTACATTGTCTGGCTTCAGGAAAGTTGAGCAAAACTCTGCTTGTTTTCAGACCAATGGTGTGATTTCCGCACTGCATTTTTCACTAAAAGTAGCAAATGGGAAAGTGCAAGATCGAATGCCACGGTGTCAGATTTGCTCCTTTGTCCTCTACACTCTGCTGCACACTTCAGCTCGTGAAACAGAACATCCTCATGACAGCAAAAGCTTATAGGGCAGGTTTCAGCAGGACTGTGTCTGTAATTCAACCACCGAGAGACGGTTTGGGTCCCAATGCATACAAGCTTTTCTCTCTCCTTGTGGTACGCTCTCATTCATCTGAGTCATAAACGTATTTCCCACTCCTCATAGTATTTAATGGTTTCTTGATTATTTCCTTTTTCCTATCAGCTCTTGTCAAACCTCAGGGAATTGCCCTGGATACTCCTGTTCCTGCCAACCCTGTGCTACTGGGTGAAAACCAAATAGGCGAAGCACTCAACTACTGAGAAGATGGCATAGTGAAGGAAAATTCTCCAAAACCTCCGAACCAGTAAAATCAGGCATTTTTTCTGAGGTCACCACTTGTGACATGCTGTGTTACCGTGGATGTGGAAGTGAATACATGGTGGTGTGAGAAGGATGACCATTTTATCAGAGCGGTCATTAAGAGCATACTAATACTCAGTTCAGCGTAAGACATGATTCCCTTGCCCTTGCTCACAGTGACTCGTATGCGAGTAGTCTTACTGAGCCAGAGCCAACTCTTCGGTGTGAAGAAAGTGGAAAAAATCAGGACTGCATCTCACTAGCAGCATCACAGCTGTTCTCACTTCATGTCCTACTTGGTAGCTGGGCTACTGAGAAAAGCAAATACTTCTTTGTCTTATTTCTGCACTAAGTAAATGTCATAGCAACCCATTAGCACCGACAAGGTTCTTGTTTCTGAATATCAACTAACTTAACTCTTTCTTTCACACTGGCTGTTTTTCCGTGATTTGAGCCATAGAAAACAATGCCCTTTGTTTAAGACTACAGGCAATCACAGCATTTTATTTTTTCCAAAATAATAAATGGATACAAATAACTCATTTTATTCTTATTCTGCAACTCTGTTAGCTACTGTGCTTTGAAGCATTTGTGCATTGCTTAGAACATGACCCTTGGATTCTCAGTAGTTTAGTCTTCTTAAGCAGCTTCTGAATAGAAAATTTTTACTTCTGTACAGGACTGGGCAAATTATATTTGAGTTAAATGGAAACTGTGTATTTCTCTGGACTGCTGGAGCTGCTTCTTAAATAACATAATTTGACCCTTTGAAATATGCACCAAAGCATATTGAAATCAGCAGTAAAATCCTTACTTCTGTTAATTTAGTTGACTTGGATCAGATTCATATGGTAAAATTGCTTTAGATTTTTTTTTTTAATTTTATTACCCATATTACTGTCACAGTGAAAACTGATATAGTCTTTATTTACCTACGTCTCAAAGGTATCTGGAAGGCCCTTGGTGCTTTTTTAGGATCACAAACATTCCTGTATGTTTATGTTAAAACTCATTAGAAGTTGCCTTTTGTTATCTTCCTCCTCTACATTAATTTGAAGTTCCACAAGCTGAAGTTTGTCAGTGTATAGATGGATCATCAAGCCCAGGATAGCAGGCACTAATTGTCAAAGCTGTCATGCTTGATACCCATCAAAACCTCCTGACAATATCTTGCTTCAGAGGCTAGCAAAGCCTTCACTGATTGCTGTGGAACAGTTACGCAGAGTATGAAGTTTTCCCTGAATCTCTACACTTTTCTACAAAATTGGTTCCAAAATGAGGGAAGCGGGGATAAATTACCATCTGCTTTTGATTGCAGAAGACCTGAGTACATTTATTTTCATCTACTTGTTTCTCCAACTAATTAATAAATGATTACAGAGAAAGATGACAACTTAACTTACTAGTCACACAGGACACAGATATATGCTGTTCTGCAGTTTCTGACAGGTTGAATTATTGGATACAGTTAAGTTGATGGAAAAAAAGCAAAGGGACGGGTTAGAAGTTCAGGATTCTTGCTGACTGCACTACCTTGTTATGGTATCTTGCTAAAAGTTGATTCCAGGAACGTACATTATATTCTTTTTCTTCCAATCAAGAATAATACAACTGGTAAATCATATAATAGGAGGTAGTATAAAATATCTTAGCTGCTTTGACCTCAGGAGAGCTGTGATGGAGGAAGCTATTAAACACAACACTTCCAAATTATTTGTATCTGTATCAGTGTTTGCCATGTAAGCTTCTCTATAAACAGAAATACAACCCAAATGCATGTTGTGTGGGGAATTTCTTTTACTTTCACCTAACCTGATTTATAGAGATTAATACTGATCCTTGGTGAAAGCTGGGTCCTTATCCATATCATACAAACATATCTGACTGCTCTTAGCATGTAAGGTAATCTGTTTCATAATTGTCTACAGATGCTTAAGTTTCTGATTTAGAAAATACACTCTTAGAGTATCCTTTCAGCTTAAATGGCCTTCATCTGTATTTTTCAAACTCTTCTCATTTTTTAACTAACTCATTTCTGTCTTTGATACATGCATTAAGGAAAGATGTACTATGAATATGCAGAGACGACTTATTAAACATGGGGCTCGGATCTTTGTCTTGATGCAAAATAATCAAGATTGCCATATGCTTTATCTGATCAATGGTTAATAACGCACCGCTTCACAAGATGACAAAGAAATTGTTTTCATAACTACTCCTCTGGACATGTTTCAGACGAGATTACGTTTAGAAGAAAGTGTATGTATTGGGTTTCTGTGGCCAGGTTTTGGTAGCAGGGGGGGTTACAGGGGCGGCTTCTGTGAGAAGCTGCTGGAAGCTTCTTCCCCCGTGTCCGACAGAGCCCAGGCCAGCCGGCTCCAAGACGGACCTGGCCGAGGCCGAGCCCATCAGCGAGGGTGGTAACGCCTCTGGGAGAACATTTTAAGAAGGGGAAAAAAGTTGGGGAACAGGGGGAGAAATTGGAAGGGTGATTAAAAAAACCCCACAAACATGTAGGCCACAGTGTGTAGAATCAATCTAGTGGAAGATGGAAAGCCACGCAGTCTAGAGCACACGTGATGGTACGTACCAGCACTCACCACGTACTTGATGCAGTTTTTACTGCCTGTCCTCCAGCTGTCCAGCTGGTATGCAACAGTAATGTTCTTCAGTCCTACACGCGCTCATAGTTTTATCCCACGGCAGTATTTCTTACATCCTCACACCACTCCGTGGAAACCATGCCTGCGTTTGCCTCGACGTACACATGCCACAGAGAGACCGTCTTGTCTTGGTGGCTCGTCCAGTGCTCTCTCCTCCTTTGACACCTCTTTGCTGTGACGGACAGTTTGTCGCTGTGGGCATCCATAAGCTTCAGCTTGACCATACCGTGGCTGTCAGTCAGGTTTGCGTAATACGCTGTCACAGTGTATGTATCAACAGGGCAGCGTTATTTACAACCTGTCGCACACAGACATGCAGCTCATGCGTGTTCCTATCCTGTAATTGGTGCTTCATTTTACATTTGTTTTGCACTTTGTTAGACTCGACAAAATAGCTCCATTCCTGTACAAATGTTAACATTCTCAAGACTTAAGAACAAATCTTTTATAAAGAGGAAAGAGAGAAAAAAAAATAAGGCTGGAGGAAGTCTTTAACAACACTGTAAAAATGCTACAGAAGTATATTGTGGGGGAAAAAAAAAAAGGACGATCATGTGCAGTGAAATCCAGTATGCATGTTAAAATGTACCGATGGAATCCAGCTTTCACTAATCACTGACACTGACTCACTTCACAGAAAACATTTTTTCTGAAGAATTATCTTTTAATACTGAATGCACACTTTCTTATAATAGACAAAGACCTAGCTGCTCAGTAAAACTTAATGCCAAAAGAAAGTGAACTAAGAAGAAAATGTGTTTACTGATTTTTCTAGCACATATTTTTTCACTAAAATCCACCTGCTGGGACTGTGCTAGTATGTGTGTCCAGGGTTAGAAAACGGCACACTGAACTCCAGAGAGAATGGGGTTTGCCAAAGAACATTTCTTAAGGAGCAAAAGACCTTTGGAAATTTATAAGCAGATAATAAATTTTGCTCCTGCGTTTTTCCTGTCTTTCAGTTCTACAACTATTGTGCAATTCTACAAAGAAAGGAGAAAAAAAATCCTCTTAAAAGAATAATATTTTAGAATTTGCAACTAGCTTCACTAGCTTTTGGTAACAAAACTTACTCAAAAGAGTTGTTCAAGGCTGTGAGCCTTAAGAAGTGCCATCCTGATACTTTGAGATACTTTCCAAAACAAGAGATAGCCATAGGTGCTTAAGTCAGCACTACCTGTTGGGCAACTGAGCAGCTTCCCACGCTATTTGCTGCATTAATTGTAATCCCGTTCCGGAACCTCTAAAGCTGCCATGCCTTCTTTGGTGGAAGTGCTCATTTCAGGCTATAGCTCCTTCTACAATGAGCTGGTGCCCAACAGACGGTTACCAGCAACCTTCCCTGTGTGATCTGTAGTAGTAATTGTGGAGACGATAACATGGGGGGGATGGGAAAAAGAGGTTAATAATGATTTCTGCCCCTGCTTTGGAGCTATTAGGTCAGACCGGAGCTATTAGGACCTCTTAAGGCATCATATAGACATACAGAAGAGACGGTCTGTGAGGCTACTGACTCCTGTTCTGCTAGATTCTAAAGGTATATTATGCTAATGAGTGTTATGAGTTTCTAATATTGTTATGAGTTTATTTTTGTTTCACTGGCCTTTGCTCAAAGGGCTAGATTTTTCCAGCAATGGTCCCATCAACTATTTGCAGTGTAGTTCCAGATAGCCTGCAACTATTCCCTGCTGTAGCCAGGAATGTAGAAATGTAAATCCTTAGCAACACCCACAAGCGCTTAATTAACATGCAAATGACCTTAATTCCACCTCAGAAATGGATGTCAGATTAAGGATAACATGCAAATTTCACTTTTAGTGTTCAGGCTTAGAAAAACAAGTCTCACTTCCACTCTCTTCTACTTCACTTTAGCATAATGTAAATAAAAAATTAGCTTATTCTCTAACACATTTGATTCTAACATATGCAATATGGAAGCACATTATTCGGAAAATTACTCAGAGATATAACACCAGAGAGAAATTACTCTCCACGACTAAGGGATGTGAACCTCATGTATTTATGTTAGAGAAAGAGGAACTCGGCATCGCACCCCAAAAGAGATCGAACCTTCTTGCTGAGGACTCTCAGGAAGAGTTTGTGTCAGCGGGTCATTTGGCTAGTACTCAAAATTTTTCATTGACAGGGATAAATTGGAAGCTGGTTTTGACACACAGTTTTATATAAGAGAGATCGAATCCTTTTCTTTACGTAGTCTGTGTAGTCATCATATTTTATATGATAATTTCTATACAAGCGTATAACTTCCTAACTCAATGAGGTACTTGAAAAATACATTTTTGTGCACACTTTGACAAAACTTTAGCTTTACACCTTCTTCTAAAATATGACTTTTTCCTTAATTTTTCCTCAATCTTCCCTCCAACAAAACAGTATTACAGCTGAACAACATTCAGGAAAAGACTTTTAACTCCTTTTTATTTCAGGCAACCTGCTAGAATATTATCAAAGCAATAACAATTTTTCTAAAAGAGAACAGGACATACATATATGTACAAGACTTCAAAACCAACCTCATTACTCTTATCTTCCTTTAACACTACAGCTTTGTTTATGCTATGACACCACCACACATATTTTAAAATGCAGAAGTAGGAAGAAGGGCAAACCACCAAAAAGCATTAAAAAATTCATACCTACAGAAAAATATGTGATACAAAACTTGAGCAAACATGGAGTAAAAACCTTTTAACCAGTACATTTTTTAGGCATGCATAGCAATTCTTTTTGGTCTTTACAGAAGTAAAATTTCCTATGAAAAGAAGAAAACAGAGGATAAGCAATTTAAAAAAGAATACTTTGCCGCCCTGTGTAGAAGAAAGCCCACTTTATAGTGTTTGTCTTGTTCCAGATGACACTTTCGGTGCTTCAATCTTTTAACACATTATTTAAGCAGAAAAGAGAAATGAAGGAGTGGGGTAATCACATCTTCTCTTTTACAGCAGAAAAAAATGGCTTGAAGATCCTGGAGGTACAGTAGCTTTATTCATTACAATGAAATCAAGAAGGAGTATGAGGCCGCTATAACATTAGATAAATTAAGGTTTACACTATGCCATTGCTAGAAAGCAGCTGCAGTCAGAGCAGCTAGTAAAAGCGTCTCTTCAGCAACTGAGTGGCATTACCTGGAGTTCCTTGATGGATATTCAAACTCCTAAAAAGAAAAAACAGTATAAAAAGACCATACGGAACCTATTACCAATGTGTCAGTGTTGCAAAGCAGTGACTGTTACCCCTACTGCGGGAGATAAAGTGGACATAAAGGCAGCTTTCATTTGCCCATAAATTCAGGAACATGTTTTGTACAACAATTATTTAAAGAACTAACACTGGCTTCCTCTATTACACACCTTGGTATTTTCTGATAAAAAGTCCCGGTACTAGAGGTAAGCATTATAACATTACAACTACAGATGAGAAGAAAGACTGGATCTCGAAGTTTTGTAAGGTACGTGAACTCAGATGCGATATTCTATACGGTAACTGGAGCTCCAAAGGCAGCTCAGGTATTTTGTCGCATACTGGAGAGAAGTTATCATAAATCTCAAAATAGCCAAGAAGCATGAGTTCAGGGAATGAGTTATGCAAAATACTGGTGAATTCAGTTTCTGTCACGCTTAACAGAGACTTAACAGAGACGGAGTCCTTCTCCAGAACTGTGGCCGCTTGCTGTTGCTGTCATCATTAATCCGTTATAAACATTACCAAATAGAATTAGCACAGCTTAGTTCATGGGGTGCCAGGAAGTTACCTTTCTTGTTCCAGCAAGACCTACCACAACCAAGACTTCTGCTGCCACTATTTTTCCTTTTGCTTCATACATTATTATGCTCAATGATCCTTAAGGTTTTCTCAAAGACCATTAAGGGTTTCTGCAACCTTTTATCAATAGTCTTCCAGTGTACAGAAATCACCAAGACTACCCATGGTCTTAAAGAGTGCTTTAAGTACTCAATTTAGTAAAATGACAAGGAGAATATCTTTTAGCCTGTGTAAATTTAGAGCTAGATTATCAAGATTATTCAGATTCAAATTTGTAGTGATTCTTACTATTCTTGAGAATGACTACTCAATTTAGCTGCATTAGTAAATATTGACATTTTTAAAAGAATGTACATGACTTCAGAGGTTATAGATGTAATGTGAATTCTCTGTTTTGCAAGATTTCCTCATTCCTTGGCATCTGAAATCTACGTCTTTAGGTATGCACTGTGTAGGAAACTAATAAACGATTCTTCTTATCAATGTAACTGAAACTTTATATTTACACATTAAATATATTTTAACAGATATTTTTAATATCATTCCAGAGCTTAAAAAGAAAATATCACTGTAAACATCTTTATTAAGGAATATATTTGTAATGGGTATTTTCAGTTGATCCCTGTTAGACTGACCGTTCTTTCATTCATCCACTAGAAGACTATTCTATTACAAACCACTGTCAAATCGGCTACAGTCTTCTGTGCTTTCAGGCAGTCGTGCCACCATGGATTGTAATCCTGTCAGACCTAACAAGCTAAGCAGATTCAGGTTGAATTAATAGTAGAGTTGGAGACCTCCAAGGAACACTTCAGTGTTACAGCAAGTTTTTTAGTGCTACTGACTCAGTGGGAGACACTCTTCTATGTGAGTTAGTACTGAACTAATGCCCCAGCCAGGGAATTCTAAAAGACACTATAATTAGGATGCAATAGGCTGGAGTGCTCAGAAATAGAGAATGGGAGACAAAATATGGCCAGTGTGGTTGCAAGTGTCTTAATGTATGAAGAGGAAAAAAAAAAAACAACTGGAAAAGGCAAACAAAAAGCAAATTTCTGTTGCTAGAGGGAAAAACAAAGAAAATACAAATGGAGAGTATAAAAATATCTTAAGATCAGATAGTAAAATATAAAAGCATTAGAAAGCCCATTTGATGTGGTGAGCTCCAGATCATTTTACCGATGCATATGATGAATTTCTAACAACATCTCAAGGAAAAAGACCTAGCTAAAAATAAAGAGAAAGATAAAATTCCTTCTCAATCAGTCTTAGCTGCCGTGTTCCTCGCATTATTTGGTAAAAAATGGCCTTCAACTTTATCAGTTCAGCAGGGGTCTTTCCATAATTATAAAGGAAGGAACATTCTGCTACAAAACTCTTAGTACACATGACAACCGTGGATATTTAATAAATACTGAAGAATCTAAATTCTATAGAAAAGCTAGTCTAATATTTTAAGTACTGAGCAATTCGTAAAACATTTGTCTGTTTTCATGCATGGTTTCTCCTTCACAGAGCAAAAAATCTCATCTCTTTTCTCATAGACAAGTGTTTTGGAAAGAAAGTGAAGGAAGGTGAGCTCTGTATCACAGAAAACTTTCTCAGTTTTGCTAGGCAGGCAGTATTTGCCCATCTGTAGCTATGTCTCAAAATCAGCTCACTTGTCCTTTTCCTAACATGATCAGCAAGCAGCTGAAGCCACCTTTAATACCAGATATATCCCATTCTCTGGCTGCATTATATTTTCCTTAAATTTCAGATATAGTAAGCAGTGTTCACAATAATTTACAGAAGTTGCTGCCCAAAGACACAGTCTGTATTAAATACACAGGCTGCCTGGATATGACTCTTTCCAGACCTTGACAAGGAATGTGTTGTGGAAAACACTGCGAAAATTGCTAAGCAGGTGTTACTCTAAGACTGAGTTGATAGATTAACAGAGGAAGACAAGAAATGGGTGTGATGGGTTGACCCTGGCTGGACGACCACCAAAGCCGTTCTATCACTGCCCTCCTCAGCTGGAGAGGGGGGAGAAGATACAACAAAGGGCTTGTGGGTCGAGATAAGGACAGGAG
>JANZLQ010000013.1:2408952-2438201 GCA_026212715.1 Elanus axillaris | reverse complement strand
CCTGGCAGTGTCCAAGGCCAGGCTGGATGGGGCTTGGAGCGACCTGGTCTGGTGGAAGGTGTCCCTGCCCATGGCAGAGGGTTGGAAGTAGGTGATCTTTGAGGTCCCTTCCAGCCTAAACCATTCTGTGATTGTATGATTCCATGAATCTCTTTAGCATTTGGATTACACTTTCCAATTCAGAAAAAAATTAAGAAGTTCTAGCATACTGTTATTCACAGAAGCTCTTCACTGTGTCAGTGTGACACAGAAGCAGAGCAGCCCCTGAAGATGTGGCAGCCCTGCAGCCCCACCACTGATGCCATTAGACTGCTTGCTGCAGCTTTCACGTTCCCACCTCTATCCTGGACTACGAGCCACTACCATAAAGTGCAGAAAAGAAGAACATTCCTCTGGTGGATGCTGAACTTCAGGAATGGGGTAAGGGCTGCTTCCTTTGCCGCTCATTTCACGTCCATATTTACGTCTTTGTTCTTATGTCATGGTTTCATGTCCATGGTGCTCAGCTAGAGCTTTGTATTTCGCAATTGAGTTGGGTCTGTGAACTATTCAGGAACTTAACCCAAAAGACATTAATAATTTAAATCTGCTAATAACTGTTTTTGCATATTTTCTTCTGTAAAAGTAAAAAGCAAAACGTGGGCAGATTTTATAATGCATCTGTTGCTGGATAATATTAAATGAGTTTTCTGAAGTAAATAATTGACATGCATATGAGAGAAAAAGGATTTTGATCTTTACTTGAACTAAAGATGATGAGTAAAATATAACTACTGAAAAGGAAAAACAGACTCCAGAATATACAAAAGTACAAAGATGTATGCCCAGAAAATTTCAGCCATTCATTTCAATTTCATTTTATTTCATTAAGAAAACCCAAAGGTATATACATACATTGCCTTTCTTTCTAATTTTAAATATAACTTTTTATGAAATCGTAATCTTCAGGTTTAGCTTAAGCTAAAGATACAAACCCCGTATCTATTAGATAACGGCATTAGATAACGGCGTTCAACAATCACTCATTTAGCACAAGGCTTAGAGAAATATTACAGCTATCTTTATGAAACCCAGCGCTGAGGTCAGTTTTGGATCTTGTCAGATCCAAATCAGATCAGGTGAGCTATGGAGCTCACTTGCACATTCCTTTTTGTTCTTGTCATCATGGTCCGACGGAGCGTTTCTGGCAGGGGCAGTCAAAGCTCTGAGAAGGGACGGTCTCAGGTTTCTGAGACTTACGCTGAAGGCTACCAAAAACCTCCAGTATGTAAAACTAGCTTTTGTTAGAACAACAAATACCAAACTGTAACAAAGTCATTCTTTATGAGAGTGAGAATGCAAATCCTCAGTGAAGACGATAACAGGTTTGAAACTTACATCACAAACAGTGTGTGAATAGCAAAAAAGGGGGTTACAATCTGTCATGGATGAGCACAAGAACCACGGCAGGTTTTGTATTAAAAACACTGCATATGCTGAAGTTTTTAACAATTCTTCCACTTTACTTTCAGGGCTTTGATGAAGTTGCAATTTGTGGGCTGTTTACTTAAGGAGAGATTCTTTTAAGAGTATAAGGCTATTTATTTTTTTCCCTGTAAATAATACCTTAATTCTCTTTTTCACTTTTTTTTAAAAAAAAATTATCTGTTTTATTTTATAATGCTTCATTTCCTTGTCTTATTTATGCTCAGTGTATCAAAACCTACTTGAGCCAAAGCGTCTTGAACTTTAGGAAATTTGAAACAATTAGATCTGTGGTCTTGTTCCCCATTTTTTTAGAATGGTAGATAAGAATTGCAGGCCGTGTTTTCTTATATGCTTAGCCTAGGGAAAAAAAAAGTAAGATTCTTACAGCAATTATTATTTTTAAAGAGATTATTAAGGAAATACTAAAGGGATAGTAAAGGGAATTATCTAGCAGGTTTTAATATTGAATTAAATAATATTTTTAACAAGACAGTGCTGTTTATAGTAGCAGAGGCCCAGATTCAATAATGCAAGCTGCAATGAGTCTGCGTCCAGTGTACCCTGTTCCTGAGTGACTGATAACTGATGACACAGGATCCAAAGATCAAAAAGGCTGAAAGGGATCTCCAGACATTTGACTTAAAGTCTAAATCTTCTAACAAGCAAATTATCCAAATGAGCTAATGCATTTTGAAATGGTACCTTCTAAAATCTGTTTCTGTGGGCGTCACTGGAACACTCTTCATGACAACTTCTGATACGGTCCTTCATGCTTGAATATATATGTAACTTGGAATTTCTTTTCTGATAACGTAATGTAGAACCACACAGATGTGTGCCAGTAGTGTTACATGAAACAAATTAATTTTAGTAAGTAATCATCTTTCTACATTTTAGCTAGACTCAGAGAGGATCTTAGTTTTTGCAAGGCTCATTTATTGCAACACCAAATTTTCAGAAGCCCTAAGAAAGCATAATGGTAGAAGCCAAGGAACTCTTGAAATAAATAAGTATTTGACGGAGAAATGTGTTGATTGTTAAAATAATCATCTACTTCAGTAGTCAGGGCATTGAAAGAGACCAGTGTTCTTGCTTTTCATTAATTTGTCCCTTAACTGTGAGACAGAAAGTAAGCATTTTCTATCTAAGACCTTAAACAGTTGATGTGTTCTGGTTGTTGCGGTGTTTATCTAGCAGGTAAAAGAGTGAAGGTAGCTCCTTTTAGCAAAATACAAAGATCTGACTCTTTTCAGGATTTAGGCAATTGTACCTATGTACACTCCTAAAAATTTATGAAGAACTCATTGCTGTGGCTGATTAAACTTGTATGAATAGAACATTTATTTGTTCCCTTCTTTAAGTTACAAGCTAGAACAATAATTAAAATTGAAGGTCTTGGTAATTAAGACCAATTATTAAACTTCAAAGGGTGAGGAGAAAATACATGATGAGTTCAGCTTGCTAACTTCGGGCGGAGCAGTAGAACAGACAACTGCTTCCTCCTACCTTTGCTGCCAGAGGTGAGCCAGCATCTGGAAACATTACCAGCACAAATTTAAGCAGCTAGAGACTTCACATGCAAGGGTGGATGGGACTTTTGTGAACAGCAATATTGACTAATTTTGGTGCCTGAAAAGATTCTTGGTGCCTAAATCCCTATTATGATTCTAGTCCTTAGAGCTTTAGCTAGAAAACTTGTATAATACTATTAATAATGCAGAAAGAATTCACAGAAGTCTTGTGAGGCTTAATTAGCAATTACTTGCAGAATGCTTTGAAGATTTAAAATTCTGTATCATTATTAATAACATAATAGTAATTATTTAAAGGCAAAATATTATTCCTCCTTTTATTTTGAAGTCTTAATTAATTCTATAATTGTTTATTGCAACAATTAATCAATAAATTTACAGCCTTTAAGACAAGCTAGGTGAGATGTTGATTTATGGAATTTATTCTTCTGAAGAAAAGTTTATGAAGAATAAAAGAGCTGTAGGTACAAGCTTATCCTAACTATCATAAAAATAAAGAAAAAATAAATTATAAAGTCTGGTGTATATTTAAAACAATAAAGAGATCTGTAGGATCATCATGAAATACTTCCAACAACAAAATTCCAAAGCAAAACAAATAAAAAAATGATGAAGGGAAACCTAATTCCCGAAGTACGATGCTGAAAAAGATGTGCTATGTGCTTTCCTCAGCCTTACAGATTTCTTGTTGTTGTTGACATACACATCTAAATTCTACAGCAAGCTCATTACTCCCATGCACGGAAAAGTCACAGTAGTAGTTGGACAGTGCTGCTTCCCTCCATGACATGAGCTCTGAGCTGACCCCTGCAGCCAAATCCCGCAAGCTGAAGCAACGCACTCAGGGCCATGACACTCAACTCCATACCTGGTTTGGGCGCATATCAACAATTTTCCATACAGCAGCTTCCGAAGAGCAAAAACTTAGGTCTGTGATTGAAATGGCAATTTCAGCACAGTCTCACGTGCACCTGACCCGGACAGTTGTGAGAGCTCTGGAGGACGGGAGCAGGATGCCCCAGAAAGTAACCACAGATAGTCCTTATAACAAGTTACTGAAATGGAAAATGGAGTTTAATAACAAGCAAAAGGCAAATCTTCAGTGTGTGAACACTGAGACTAAGGCAGCAAGAAACTTCCATGAAGGAAGCATTAACATTTTTAATCAGAAGAACTTTTCAGAAAAGAGAAGAACCAACTGCTGGAAGTTAAATTCTACTTCAAGCTCTTACTTGCCCCCTGCACTCTACAGGGATGCTTCTACATTAGCATTTTAGATCAAATCCTAGTGTGCTTTTGAAAAAGAATCTTCCAGTCATCCCCACTGCCTTACACCTCCAACTCTATGCATCCTGGAGTGCTTTTAGAGGGAACCACCTTTCTTTCACATAAAAATAAACTGTAAGAAACTCCCCATGAGTGCAGCTTGTGAACTCTGCCTGCTGAGGAGTATTCAGTGCATGGAACCAAGCTAGAACTGGTCCAGAGGAACTTCTGAAATGTGTATAATGTGGATTCTTGGTTCCCAGCACCAACTGTTTCACTTCATAAATCCATTTCAGTCTCTTTGTGCTATGTGTTAATAGCCTATGTATAACTTTTAACACATTCTTCAAACGTTCTGTTTCTCAGTATCCATATAAAAAAAAAATAAGAATATCCTCCTCACAAGGACGCGGTTTTTATCATGTATTTGCAAGGTATTCAGTGATTTTAGGATGGAGGTTTTCTTCAGAAAATATTTTCCTCCAAAACTCATGTGAATAAGTCATATTCTTTGAATTTGTACAGTTGAAAATTTTTTAAAGATATTTTTGCTTTGCTTTGAACTTTCCAACTGTAATCTAAAAATACCGTTAGCAGTACAGCTTCATTCTCCATTTAAATATTCCTTCAGTACTGTACAAGGAGCTTAGGAAAACCATTTTAACAAGTATGTTTGGTCTTCATTTGAATTTCTTAATCTATAAAATATAGGTCAAACTTAATTAAATCAATGGGGAATGGGTGTTATTTTGAGGAACAGTGAAGCATAAAGGAGTAAAAACAAATCTCAGTTCTGATATTTAGTATTGTGAGAGTTACTTGATCATATAACAGTGAGTCTATAACCCTCTCATCCACCGTCAACCTCTCAGATTTCTTCATATTTTTGTGTTCTATGACTCCTCTCTCTGTTTGCTTCTTATGGTAGGATTTGTTTTTCTTCAAGTAGTTTCACATCTCCCCAGTCAACCCATTTACTTCCTTAATATGCTACCTGCTTTCTGAACAAAGTGTTCAACAGTGCTCATCATGAATATACCAATGAAGCTGTCTTCATCAGAAAAATCCAGCTCCTCACAAATATTTTTGCTTAATGAAAATACTCTGATTTTGAAAAATTGTCTTGAAAGGAAAGACTTCTTCAGTCCAGGCTCACAATAGAAACAAAAGACCTTAAAAAAAGGAGGAGAATCAAACCCAGATGTTAGTTAGTTAGTTTGGTTGGTTGGTTGGTTGGTTGGTTGGTTGCTTATTTGGTTGGTTTTTTCCAGAGCCATTTATGACACAACTGCTTAGTGAAGAAATTCCTGGTTGTGTCAACGTGAGTAAACGTGAAGTCATGTTCATTGAGTAGATTTACTCCATTGACCTGAGGTAATCTAATTATGGTGCTATGTGGTGCTATAGCTGAATTGTTAGTTTAGTGTGACTTGCTAATGCAAACACTCTTTCTTTCTTACCTGCTTCACATTTACTGTGAAATAGTGTATCACACCAGTGAGCATCCAGGCCAAACGAGCTCAGTGCCAGGTTATGAATGTCTTATGCCAAAGGACGCAAACATTCTCTTAGGAACTGTCTTGCTAATGCTGCATGTCAGTGCCTACATCGCCAGACTATTGGCTGTTTAAATTGATGGGTTTCTTTGATTTTGTGTCTGTAGAAATGATAATGGACCAGGAGCATTCTCTGGTACTGTAGCCAAATGGGCAAATGATGCTAACATCACCAAACCGGTGGACATTTCCCAAAACTACATTGACATGACTGGATTGACAACAAAGTAGCCACCACTTTCTTTTAAAATGCAGCTGGAAAAGAAGCCCTTTCTTTGGGCTAGAAATTAAAAAAGAAATAGTAAGAATTAGCTAGAAGATAAAAGATTAGGTTTGAATTCTTCATTTTGTACTGTTAAAATTTCTGTTTCTCCAGAAAGTATTTTAACTGTGACATTTTAAGGTATTTAAAGCACAAGAATACACAATCATCTTATGACAGCAAGGTCTCTGTTCAGAAAGGAAGTCAGTGGTCTGTGAAAGAGTTGTTATCCTGCTAAGACACTTGTTTGAGACTAAAGAATTCTTGTCCTTTTGCCTGGAACAACAGTTAAGTTTTTGTTATTAGAAAATAAAAAAGAATCTGGGAAACGCATGTTGAGCCTAGTACATCTGCCATTGAAAATGTTTAATAGGAAACTCTTAATGAAGTGTTAAAGAAAGATCACATTCCTTGTAGTTGGAATGCATTAGAATTTCATAACTGTGGAGTTGGATCACTTTGTACTTATTTATTTTTATTGGAAGACTTTGTTTATATAATTCAAGGAATAAGTGAAGTGTCTAGCCATTCATTTAATTAGAGACCGAGATAACATTAATATTACTTCACTCAAAATGAATTTTGTTTAATGTATCAATCAGAATCTAGAGAATAAGATTATAAGGATTTCTTGTAGCGATTGTACATGGCGAATGTTACCAGTCAACAAACAATATTAAAGCTGATTTAGGCAAACCTAAAAGATCTCTGTAGCCCAAGACAGTAAGATACACAGTAAAACAAACCTGTTAGCAATTCAACTCTGAAAAATCTTGCCATTTGATGTTTAAAAACTGTGAAATGGCTTAGGTATTTGAGAGTTAGATGATATTTTTTACTTCCTTTACTCACTATTACTCTACACTAATGATATTTCATTCCTTGTGGCTAGACAGCAGTAAGGAGGGCTGTCTGCCTGGTCATTGCTACCAGATGGAGAACTTTTCTCCATCCTTGCTACAGGATGGAACTTTTTTCTAGAGATTTTTAGTATAATTCATATTAGTCAGCTATTCCCCATCTAGAATATGAAAAGCTGATTTTTCCTAAATAAGAAACTGTCTTGCATACAGCTTCTTAGACGTTCTCTTTTCTAATTTGTCAAAATCAATTTGAATTCTAACTCTGTCTCCCATGTACTTGGAGCTTGTACTCATTTTGTGCTATCTGGAAATTTAATATTCTTTCTCATTCAAGTCATTAGCGCAACTATTGAGTCAAGTCTGTAAAGGGAGTATTTCCTTTTGTTTTGACAGCTCACGTCCACATGTGAGCAAGATTCTTGGCTCCTAACATTGTGGCTTGAATTTGTTTGTTGTGTGTTAACTCGGGATTTCAACATAATGTCTTTATCAATGACATAGTGTCCGTAGTTAAGATGGTTCACCACATCATCATGTCAAATTCTTTGTAACTTCATCAGACCAACAAGTAGAGGAAGGCACAAAAAATCAGTGACAGAAGTGGTGAGATTTGCAGTGTTTTTTTAAAAAAACTGAATTCACTCACTGAAGTCCTATACTTATACAGTATATTTCTGAGACTAAACTAGTCCCATCAAGGTTTGGTTTTATATAAATTTTCTCTAGTGGCAAAAGAAGCCTAACAACTATCTGTTTCACTTCTTGTATCCTTCACCACTTGTTCTCACACTCCATATTATTTATATAGATAGAATTGATTTATAATAAAGCGCTATAAACCAGCCTGGGTACAATTAAAACAAAATCTACAGTAACAAACCCATTCATTACAATACTGCTTCCCACCTGGTAGGGTGATCCACAGTGGTGAAGCGTGAGATTAAATGACTGAGGAAGTGTATCTCCTAAAATAGCTTTGTCCCTGAAGAAGGTATATCTAGAACACTGTTTCTACTGCCAAAAAAAAATTGTATGTGCACGGTGGGGTTTTTAACTTATCATTTCACTGATCTGGATTAGAGTCATAGTCCCATATGAGTCTCCCAGTAAGTTGAACAGATTCAACTGAAGAAACATTGAATTGCAAGAAGAACATGGGAATAAACGGCTGGAGAGGGAAGAGGGCAGACAAATAGCTTCTGCTGCAAACCATGTTGAAAAACTGAACTATAGCCTCAGTCAGTCGGTACTGTAATCAAAGCATTATCAGAAATCAGAGATGATCATAAAAGGGAAGGAAAAAAAAAAGAAGAATCAGTTTTTCTTCCTAGATTATTTCCTATGTGGAAAAAAAAAAAAAGACTCTACAATTCTTGAAAGCTTGAGTTGGGATTTAGATTGGCCCATTTATAATTCATTAGAACCAGAGCTAGAATATTAAAAATTGTACTTTGCATCCAAGTACATCCAAGTGCATCCAAAGCTCCCTTTATCGTTTACTATGTCATTTTGGCAAAGCGATGATTTTGGTGGCTAATTACACTCACTTTTCATTCTCTTCATTCAGATGTGAACTATATACAGTATGGACCAATAGAGAAGCAGATCTAAAAATCTTAGAAGAATTTTGGTGAAGTTTTTTTAAGCTTTGTTTATTATAAGAAAGCTACTTTTTTACCAGTTCTCCTTCTGACTAAGTAAACATTGCATTTCTCCTCAGGGATGAAAATATAACTATTCTGTGGAGAAAAGACAGTCTATATTTCTGCGTGCATATTAAAAGTGTATCTCTGTTGTACTTAATGGCAGCTTCCATATAATAGAAGTAATTGGTTTACCGTAAGGTTAGAACACTGGGTTCTTTTTACAATTGTCTTTTTTTTTTTTAAGAACAGCAGCTGTAATGCTTATTTGTGACTTCTATTCCCTAGACTACTCTTGTGTACTCTGTTAATGACCATTGTTTCCCTAAGGTTCTACAGTTCCTTCTGTCAGTGTTGTATCACAGATTGCCTCTGGTCCAGCAAATTTGCTGTCCAAAGATTCCAGTTCTTTCACAGGGAACGACCACAGGCTCTGACAAGGACAATTTTATTGTGTACAAGGCTTGGCACTAACACATTCAAGATCTAACAGGCAAGGCATTGCTTTCCTTTTACAGACTGGTCAAAATAACAACATATTATTTTACATTAGCCTCTGCAGTGTTCACACTCCATCCTTACCATTTACATTACCATCATTACCACTGAGTAAGCCTATATTTCTCCCTTTCTTTTCCTTTTTTTCCTGGTATTTTCCAGGACCATTTATCTCCTATCACTCTAAACTTTCTTAGAAGAGTATCTCTCTTGACCAGGGCTTGTAAGAGTTCTACTTTGATTAATGCTTAAGCAAAATATTTCTGTGGTTATACATACCAGTTCATGCTAAAGCAAGGTCTGCAATGACCTAAAAAGTCTGTCTTGGGTAGGAATGAAAAAAAATCCAGGAAAAGACAACCATACTTTTATGTTATGTAGAATAGTTTTTTTAATTTCTTTAAGAAGTATATGTGCACATGTGTCCATGTGTGTTGGGGGGCTTGGAGGGGTAGAAGGTGTAATATTGGAAGGTTTGATTTGTTACTTAGCTGCGTTGGGTCACTATTTCAAGTCAAGCATACTGCAAAAAAAAGTATTGTCAAAAAAATGTATTTAATATTAAAATTTTATTTTATGACTTGTTTGGCTCCCCCAGTGTGTACTGGTGTGCAGACTTATTCTTCGCCAAGGGTAGAACTTGGCATTTACTTGTTGAGATTCCATGTTGGCCCATTTCTCCAGTCAGTAGAGATCCCCCTGAATGGCAGCACAACCCTTTGATGTATCAACCGTTCCTCCTGATTATGTATCCTGTGCCAAATTACAGAGGGTGCACTCTGTCCCAGAGTGCGGGACATTAATGAAGAGCTGAAACAATGGTACACCGTTGCTGACTGGCCTACTGCTGGAGTTTGTGACACTGATCACGATCTTTTAAGTCCAGAAGTTCAGCCAGTTTTCAGCCCACGAAACTGTTCACTTTTCTAATTTGCATTTCGTTTTGTCTGTGAGGATGCTATCTATAGGAGGCAGTGTCAAAAGCCTTGTTAAAGTCAAGATAAACCAATACTCCTGCTTTCCCCTCATTCAGCGAGCCAGTCATCTCATCACAGGAGACTATTAGGTTGGTTAAGCATAATTTCTCCTTTATAAATAGATGCTGACTACTCCCAATCACCCTCTTCTCCTTCACGTGTTTGGAAGTGATTTCCAGGAGGATTTCCTCAGGGACTGTGATGAGGCTGACTAGCCCGCAGTTCTCTGTATCCTCCTCCTCGCACTTCAGACATGAGTTATGTGACCATGTTCCTGTAATCCCAGTGTAAGAGCCATGCAACAGCGTGCATACCTTTATTTCCTCCTGTTTATTCCCCATGCTCTGTGCATTGGTGTGCAGGCAATAGGTACCTACCAGTGTATGGTGATTTTCCAGGCAAAGTGAGAAAGCTTTTCTCCATCATGCTGTTCTCCTGGCATTTCTTTATTTTTATGTATAGACTTGGCAAATGAAGTTCAGAAATATTTAAGGTATGAATGTGAACAAGGGTCTTTCTACAAACAAGAACGAAGAAAGCTTTTCAGCTTTGTGTTAGCTGAGACACTCCTGTTGTTTCCAGAAATGGACTTTTAGCCACCTCTAATGTAAAAAAAACCAAATTCAAACCAACCAAACAAACCCCAGTATTTCTCTCACTTGTCTTCAGAAATCTATTGTGAAGATTTATACAGCTGAATTAATCAGACCTGTATGTAGACTCCTTTTATATGCAGTAGAAGGAAGTAAACAGTTTTAAAGCACTATTCATTGCATCCTCAGGTACACATCTAGTATAGTTCATGTAATTCTCCGTCTAGAAGCACCTGGGTTTTTTTCAATTGCCTACAAAAGAAACTTAAGGAGAGTACCTCACGTGTCATATTGAAGATATACTTGCATTGTGTGATGAAACTTAAAGTGCCTTCCTAATTAGAGACAAAAAAATCATAAAAAAGCAGGAGTTAAAAATCTTATCTTTTGCACTTGAGTGACTTACTCCAACTCCAGTTCATTTCTATAGCTAAATTTTTTGCGTGTGTCTGAGTCCTTCACACATGCCTGTTTCACCTATCCAGATCTGCATAGCAAGAGCAAAGATGATAACACTTGGTTCTATCAGGCATCTTGATGATTATTTTTTTTAATTAGCTATTTTACAAAGGTGTTTGTTGGATCAGATAGAGATTATTGGCTCAATAGCAAAATTTAAAATAATTAACAAACTGATTCTGTGATGTGAGGACATAACAATATTACTTCCAGGGGCTACTTTACAATATTCACAGGCATGTGCATTTCCTAAGGCATTAATAACACTGTAATATGAATAGTTTACGAAAAGAAAATTCAGCAAATATATGTGAAGTAATTGCAAGTGCAGAAACCGCATTATTTCATAACTTATTAACAGGCTAACATTCAGAATATTAAAATTCTCTTCTTAAAATGTGAAACATGCTTGGCTTATATCAACAAAGCGCTGCTGAAGAGCAAGAAAATGAAGCATGAATCACTCAGTATCTTAACAATAGCTACTAAAAATAAGAAAATCTGAAAGTGAAATAGCTTGAACTTAAGTTGCACCTGTTATGGTCTTTTTTGTTTATTTAGTTCTTTATGTTTTTTTCCAAGAACACCCATAATCCTGGAAAAAAACCTTTTCTCAGGCACGAGAAGGTGCAGAAATTGCAACTGACAATAAAAATTCTAAAGGAAATTTCATGAACACAGAGATGAGGTTAACCCCTATAAATCAAAGAATTTGACATTCAGGTCACTGGAGTGGATCTCCTTTATTGGATCTCACCTATGGCGAGGAGCAGATGTACCAGTGGGACAGGAGCAGAAGCAAGTAGTGAATCCACCTACCTATGAGGGATTCAGACTGGGGGAAGAGCATGGCCAGAAGTCATTTTGTGGTTTGTCATTTGCGCTATTGTTAATTCGCAGTAGGGGTACCTATTCTTCCTTCTTATCATTCTTAACACTTAGTGTTTGCTTCAGTATCTGTATGTACTGACATAGAACTGTGATCTCATTAGCTTTCTCGTGAACGAGAAAGCAACTAAAGCCAGAAAAGCTGTGCCTGTTATTTTAGTAGGGCAATGTCAGCTGCTGGGAGGTTCATGAACTTGTATGGGTGTTTTATAACAGAAGAGGAAACTTGGATACCTCTTCTGAATATTTTTTTCAACCTATAGGCTTATCCTGCCTTTTATTTATCAAAGTTCAAGCAAAGGTAGTCATAAATGTTGTTTCCTTTGTACCTTTTGAGGGAGATTCTAAGTCACTATGGTCTCAAGAACTCACGTGGGTAAAGATCCAGGTTTTTGGAAGGTTGTTGTTGCTCTCCAGGAAGTACTCACACCACAGAACAATGTGAAAATTGTTCAAAAACATAGCAGTGTCCACAATGCTAAACCCTACAAGACTGCACCCTGACTTCCTCAGATGATGATTCCCTCCAAAATACAGTTTATAGCACTAAAGAATCTGACCATCAGGCTTGCAGAAAGCTGCTTGTCGATCTAAGGAAGTCTCCAAATCCCCATTTTAATATTTCTACCTGCAGACACTTCTGCAGACTGAAGATATATTTTCAGCTCTCACTGAATCAGAAGGGAAAAACCCTGTACTCAGCCAATTGCCTGTCCAGCCATACAACTAACCACCCTCATCTAATAGCACTGTAGAATTTCACTTCTGATTTATAATGTAAGAAACCACTTTGAACCTGTCATAAATAATCCTGTTAGTACAGCAAATTATATGTAATTCAATGGATGAATGTCTTAACCTTTATTTTATAATGAATTTTTACATGCATTTTTGTATAGTAGACTAGTAAAACATATATTGTGGCTCCTGGTGGCTCTGCTTTATGCCAGAGTGACTCGCAGCAGTTCAAGGTTGAGTGTCACTGATTTAAATCAACATGATTTTTATTTATCGTGATGTTTCTTGGCTTCCTCACAGCAATCATAAAGATGCTTTTAACATTCTTCATTGCTGGTCAAGTTTTCAACTATGATTACTTAATAGAAAAAGAAAACCCCATGGTAGAATGAAAAAGTCCTACAACATTTGCATTGTCTGGAATTGGGAAAACAATTATATGTAGTACAGTATCATAGACTTAAACTGTGCATCCAAATGTTCTATTGCACCCCAAATTTAATTTTTTTTTTTTAATATGCTGTGGGTGTCCCTGATACAATTGATTCCATATTGACAATGAGAAAATTAAAACAAATATCTGCAGAAGGAAATTATTTAAATGATTCTTCTATAATCTTCAGGTATGGGGTGTTTTAATGACTTTAAAAATCCAATAGGATTCAAAAAACAACACTCCATCTGTTTACAGGGTCTCCTAACTATCCCTAAGGATCCTTTTAAGTAAATCTTTTTTGATAATTCCTTTCTTATTTTCTATGATTCCTACTAGATTTTCCACTTCACAGGTAAAAAAAAAATAAAAATTACATGAATTACTGTCTTTAGGCTTGATTCCCAAATGTTCTTGATTATGAAAAGCCTGTTTTGATGAACATATAATCAAAGTTTCTTTGAAGAGCATGGTTTCATTTGATTTCTCTTATAAACAACACATTTTGCTAGAGAATACTCAAGCTAAGTTGGACTTCTAGATGGATAGCACAGATGCTCAGTGTTAAACACTATCCCAATTAAGAAAAACTTACACTTTTTTTTGATTCCACTAACACTTCAAGGTGCAAGGTAATTTCTAAAATTAATAGGGACTATAGAGATCAGAAAAATGTGGATGACAGATTGTCCTCCACCTATCTACTGCAGAATTCTTTTCACTTTCTTCTGTAGCTGATTAACTTTTACCAACTTACTGCAGTACTAAATGAAGGCAACCTTTCTTCCAGTATGTTTCCTAGGTAGCAAGGCCCACATTCTTTCTACTAAATGTAGATATTTAACGAAGATATTGAAGCTGGGAAAACTTCTGTTCTGCATATTTTCTCTTCTCTGAGTCAGAGGGCAGACACAGATCATAATATTTCATAGGAAAGCTTAAAAGCTTTAACGCGACGTTGTTATTATCAGTAGAAGCAAGCTTTTGCTATTAATAACACAATTGTTGACAAAACACACCTATTCACTCACACAGTCTTCGTTCGCACACACGTTCACACGCAGTTACCTGTCCAGGTCTCCTTTTGGAGTGTTTCTGACGATCAAAGATAGCGGATGGAGAAAGGTACACGTACAGAGAAATCACGTTCCCCTGAATTTCTGCCACCCTCTCAGAGCACCTCTTCATTTTGTTATCTAAAGGCATTGTTTATATAAGGAGTCAGCACCGCTCTGATTCCTAACTGAGATGCCTCAATTACATTTCCGTAGTTGCGTTGGATGGGCCCTAGGTAGCTCATGATACCAAATTACACGAGGCCTACTCTGCCTGGGGTCAGAACTTGGTTTCTTATCTATCTCAAATCATGACCAAGGTTTAAATTTAGTTATAACATCAAGGAGGTAAAGGAAAAGATTTTTAACTAGCTTTTAATAAAACTGTAGTAAAGATCATGAGCATAGTCAAAGCAATACGTTGACATTTCCTAAACTTCTGTTATCTTTGGATTCTGCACTTTTTCTTAACCATTATAACGCCCGTTAGCTATAAAACTGAAAATGTTATCATACAACTCGAACAAAAATGCAAATCGAGCAGTTGTATAAAAGTTAGTTTATGATATCTGTTCAGTGCATAAAAAGGAGAAAACATCAAACATTAAGACTGACCACTTAGGAAAGGACAAGATCACTTTTGTATAGCATCCTAAGTTTGCATAGAATGTTTCAGTTACAGTGAGCTCTTTTATATGAGGACAACAGAAGTTACTGATCCTAACTCATCATTCCCTACACAGTCCCACTCAAACAAAAAGCATTTAACTGGCGGTGCTATACATACATACTTTTCTTTACAAGAAACCTTGGGACTATCTGTGAAAGATAAAGGTTGTAAAGTGATCAGAGAACCTTCCATATTCATACAATGCCTAGTTAACCCACCAAACCTGTTACACCATCACCAACCATTTTTTAAAATAATCTTTCATGAATGCAGGGAATATCTTGGGTGTTTTGAAACCATTTTGTTTTAAGGTCTTCGCAAAGTATCAGATGTCAGATTTTTAGAAAGAACCATCTCCTATGAGTGATTTATCCATGGCAAAGATTTTTGTGCATTCTTATGTACAAAAGAGGTGTCTGAGTCGGTGTTTGAGACAGATAAGATAGGTTAAAAAAAAAGTCCAAGTTTCAGCGGTCCTACATTTCTAATCTTCTAGGATATTTGACCAACAAGACAACCAGCCAAAGCTCCGAGTGCAACGTAGTTTTTAAGTACCTGCCTAACTTTAAGCAGGAAGAAATAGTTTTATTGAATTTATTGCATTATTCTCCTTCTTAGATGTAGACGTGTGCTTAAATATGTTACTGAATCAAGGCCAAGGTCAATATCTGGTTCACTCAGGCCAATCAGTCTTTAAGCAGCCTTAAAAAGAACAGGCCACAGATCTAGAGGCTGATCAATACACACTAGACTGAGTGGCTGGAGTCAGGGCCAGAAGATGAAGTTACTGAACAATAACTAATTAATCAGCAGTGCCCCACTGGGGACTAAAATGCTAATTGAAGCAGAACTAATACAAGTTTGAGATAAAATAACCCTGGAGTTAGACAGATCAACCACTGAGACAAAATCACTTTAAATAGGATCTGTCTCTCATCTACCTAGGAAAGCTTCTTGTTATTAATTATTTATTGAACAATCCCTCCCCTTAGAACTTATGTGCCCAACCACCAAGGAGGATAACATAACTTCTATAGAGCTAACATCTGCTCATTCAGAATTCAAAGCACTTCATCAAATAGTTATATCAACAGCATCATGATGAAAAGGAGTGTTGGAAGGCCACAAAGGGAATCTGAGACGCTTCTTCAGCATACAAGGATGCAGGCAATTCTGAGCAGTTTAATGCCGTGTGTTATTCTATGGTCCATCGTGGTTACGATTTTGTCAAGTGTATATATATTATAGTAACTAGTGTTTTATATACAGTTGTGTAAAACTGATGTTAGTATTGCTCTTGAAATTCCTCTCGATTGCTAAAGCATTCATTTAACTGTTGAGAGGTGGTGCGAGAATCTCTTCTAAAAACTATAGCATACCACATAAGAGACATCTTGTCTAACATTCACTGGCAGGAGAATTAAGCTGGATAGAAGTGTCTAGGATTCTCAATCTTCTTAGTCAAATTTTTTAAAAAATGACATGAAAACCAAATTTTGACATTTCTCAAAACACATGATGGTGTGAAGAGCACAGAGAAGAAATGAGTTTTATTGATGAGTTTTCATACTCTGCCCATCATTGTCAAATTGACTACATCCTGGGAACAACTTAAGCATCAGAAAGGACATTCACGAATAATTTCTAGAATATACAGGAAGCCAGTGAGGATGAGGGAAATATTTCCAGATCCTGCTACATGAAAGACAGTGGCAAGCTAAGTACAAATTTGAAAAACTGCCATCAATCTGCTAATGAAGTCAGAAGTAAAACAGACTCCCAGCTTCAGATCCAATTTATTTTTTTTTTAAATTGACTTGCCAAAACATTCTGAAAAAATCACACAACTTAACTAACATATTTTATACTAATCTGAACATAAACAAAGACATTATCTCATTACATATGACCTAATTAATACCTACTTAATATCTGTTGTGGACATCTTTGAAACTTTGGTGTCATTTTGGTGGAGCCAGAATTTGGTCCTGAAAACAATTTTAAAAATCACATTCAGCTAGGGCCTGCTTTAATCATATTGCCCTTGAGAAGGTAGATGGAATAAGATATACCTCACAATCAAACTGAAGTAAAAATAGAAATTACTTGCTGACAAATATCCTTTCCAGAGCCAAAGTTCTTACAAACTAAACAACAGAAAAAGATGAGAAATACCAGTTTATACTCTCTTTACCAAACTCCAATGCCAGCTGAACATGTCAGTTCTAATTCTGAACACAAATTTACGTTCAGCTTCGTTCTTCCCATGTATGAGCTCTTGTTATTAGAACATACCTTTCAGTTGACTTCAACAGAAGCTCTTAAGTGCACTTTTTTCAGATGAATAAAAGAGACACATCTGAGTCTCTGATCAGCTACACTCACAGGTAAATCAGAAAAAATTTGGAAACAGAAAGATTTACCAGCAGTTTCAGAAAAAAATATGCTTATTTCGGTTCTCTTAGGAGACTGTATGTTCCATATCCTAATGACAGAATTTTAAGGGACTATAACTTAAAAAAACAAAAAAAAAAAAAGAAAAAATTTCAGGTTATGATACTACATACATCTGCAAGTGATATCAAGTCCATGGGTAGAATAAAGTTAGAATAAAGAAATACCACTTCAAGCCCAGATACAAGCTGATCTAAAGCCTTGTTACTGCAAAAAAATGTGATCCTAATCCCTTTCTTTCTTCTGCCTAATGCACTCTTCTCCTGCCCTCAGCACCAATGGAGATTAAAAAGAAGAGAATACATTAATTTATAATTATAATAGGAAGTCTTGTTTTCACACAGGCTGCAAAATGAAAAAATATTAATTTTCTATTTTGCAGCACAAAAAGTGATATTACAAATATATAACCACAAGGTAATCCAATTATTATTAGAGCAAATATTGAGTCATTGAGACTCCTATAACTAGATGTCACAGAAGATTGTATATTTAGATGTGGTTTTTCTGTGCAGATATTAAGGCCAAGGTGTGTTGATTTTCACACACACACACTATTATTCAGAAATATAGCATGCAAAAAAACCCTACTACTTGCTATATATTTGACAGGTTGACAATGTAGAAAGCTGTCAAGTCTTACAGTACAGTGGAATTTATCCATCAAAAAGAACTAACAAATGTAGAGTACAGTGAAGATAATCCAAAATTTGGCTAAAAGTGATAATTAATTGTGATTGATGTAGTGGGAAAAAAAGGTATCACAGTAGCAAGGAAGGAAGGTGGTAAGCTCAAAGTGATAGGGTATGATACCAGTACACTTGTATTTTTAATACATATAGATGCGTCAGGACACTGTTAAAAATGAAGATTTCATTTAGAATGAAAAATACATTCTTTTTTTTTTTTTTTTCAGAACCATGTGAATGAAATGTGTATGGTAGCTTGCAAATAGATGACTCAGACTATCTGAAATGCTGCCTAGAACAATTGCTTTCTGTTCTACCACTGAAATGTTTCTTGCATTCAGACGAAGTGCCTACACATAAACATCTGCGATCCTGATTTGTAATAATCAAAACCAAACACAGTGATTGCAAGCAATATAATGATCTGAATGAAGGGAAAGACATCATAGTGCTTCATCAATGTATCTTCCATTTTCCATAAAACAACAGATAGCAGTCTATACTATTTATAAAGAAGAAATATCCAGAGAATAGAATCATAGAATAACAGAATCATTTAGGTTGGAAAAGACCTTTAAGATGATCGAATCCAACCATTAACCTAGCACTGCCAAGTCCACCACTAAACCATGCCCATAAGTGGCACGTCTGCGTGTCTTTTAAATAGCTCTAGGACTGATGATTCAACTGCTTCCCTGGGCAGCCTCTTCCAATGTTAGAGGAAGAAAATAAGAGGAAATAAAACATAATTCACAAAATTATTATTTGTGTTATATACTGTCATTCTAGGCCATTATATACTTTCTTAACTAAAAATGATACCTCAAAGCTAAATGGATAGAAGGACTTAGATGTACATGACACCAAAATCCTCAGAACTGCTTATACATACAGTGACTTTATAGCTTCTCCCCTGTAGTTGCTTTAATTTTTTAGCCATCAAAGTTTCTGATAGTGCTGAATCCCCATTTGCAGATTTAATGAGGTGATTCTAGTCCCACCAGTAGTGCCATGTGGTTCAGTGGCCTTTCTTAAAATGAGTACATGAATGAAAGCTATACAGCAGTTCTTTCCCCTCCTTCTACCTTAAGTTAGGATGGAGACGGATCCGGCTGCTCTCACCCCTACGCTATTAAAACCCCTTGTTGAAGGTTTCTCTAGCAGGTATCTAAGGACCAGTGCGCTGTCCACGGCCCGTCTTCTAAGACCGTACCTTGACTGAGCCTTGTACAATGTCAGTTGAGGACACGGCCGCGTATTTTGATTACATTTTCATGCATTTGTCAAAACCTTTTCAATTAAAACCTATCTGGGACATTAATAAGCTAGGCTTGCTTTCTCATTTTATCTGACTTACAGTTGAGATGCCTCATAGCTGAGTGGAGGCAGAAATCTCCAGCTGGCCTAGATTTAGAAGCTTGGGAATGAAAAGGGGTGGAACATATGCCCGATCTGCTCCGTTTCATTTTCTGCTCCTTGACTGAGGCAGCCAGCGGGGTTGTGAAATCCTATTTTAGATACCTACCTCTCTCCTCCGTGGCAACTTGTCACTAATTCTCAGCCATTAACGATACTGGCAAGCAGAACAGTTGAAAACTAGGAGCTACAGTACTTGAGCAAACTGAAGTCCTCTGGTCCCTTTCACTTCCACTTTATAGAGGGTGATTATAATTGGAAGGAAACCTTGACTATCATACTGTGTATATCAAAAGGTTTGGGTTTATTTCTGATCATGCCCAATAACATGCACTATCTTATAAAAGACACAAAGAACACCTTTCCCAAAGAGCTTGCAAAAAAAATCAGTGGATGCAGAAAAGACAATGTGCACTAAAGTCCTCAGGTTTTGTATTTCATAAATACAAAAATCTAGATTTGTGTGTATCACAGGAGCAGTGAATCTTTAAGGGAGATTTTAATGAGGAAAAGGTAGCAATAGAAAAGCGTAATGCTTTTCACCTGGGCCTTTTTCTGAGCTCTCAACTCTGCAAAGTTTTTCTCAACAATCTTAAACCCTTCCCAGCCCCAGCACTTCCTTCCTCCACTTCTGTTTCCAAACTATTTGCGCCATTCTGTGAGGATTCAGAAATACTATGTTGCCATTCTATTTAATAATAAATAACCAACCGAATTCAAAATCTAAATATTGAAAAATTTTAATCAACCACTTCCAAACCAGCTACAGAACATGAATATAATTGTTAATTACTTTAGAAAAACAAATCCAACAATATTGTAATTGGCTGTCAGCATCTCTCAAATTATTTGTTATAAATTATTTACTTCCTAATCCAAAGCAACAGCATCCCCATATCCAATTTATGAACAACACCTGAGTCTTGCTCAGGGTTCTGAGTTAGTCATCTCTGCTAAGGACTGAATTAGGTTGCAATACACATTTTTTTTTCCTTCAAAAATGAGAAATAATGAGGCACTGGTAGAGAATATATGGCTAAATTTGCTGCAGCAGCAGAAAACGGAGCAATGATGCTGCTTATATATCTGCAGGTTTTGATACTGTAAATAAAATGTAATTTATTTTCCTACAGCCTCTATGAAGACTAGCAGGAAAATAATGAGTGATATTTATAGTGACGTCTTCCAGTATTCCTTCTGAATTAAGTTTTTCTTAGTCTTCCATCTTACAGAGGTCAGATCACATTAATCTTACTGTCATGCATAATGCTACTAACACCAGTAGTGAATTAAATGAATATGGAGAGAGTTGCACAATTACAAGAATACTAGTGGAAGTTTTGCCAAATAAAATTTAACTTGTACCTCTTATATAACATATATTTATGTTAATTGTTAAATATAGCAGAATTTCTTAGAAAATTGTATCTCTATGACACTAGACAACTAAAAAGTAACAAGTTTGTGTCTTTTTTTTTTTTTTACTGCAAATGTTTTCCTTCTCTGAATTAACTGTAGCAAGCCATTTCATGTGTAAACCAGAAAACGGGCAAAAAGAGATTTTATTACCTTTTTTTCTGCTCTTTGGAATTATTGAGTTCAAAAGAAATTAGAAAGGATTGGCTTTTTCTTTCTGTCGCTAGCTTTTTCAGAATCCTTTACATGTGGTTGTCTTTAAAGTTGGGTTTTGGCGGGCTTTTTTAGATCTTTCATCTCCTAGAATAATGAAGACTATATTCCTGTATTTTCAGGGAGGGACTAGATCAGTTTGATTCAAAAGAGATATTTTGTGTCAACATTCCAGACTTTAGCTTGCTGTACACTCTCAGCGTGTATTCCCTGAGAAATTTCACAGAAATTTTATGTAAAACAATGTAGGCCTGTACATTTTTTTAAATAATTATCTACAAAATCTGCACAGTCAAAATATACCGGACAGAATTCTTTACAGCAGCAATTGCATGCAGTAAACTGCTTGATCAGTATAAGCACCTAGTCTGAGGAAGTTTTACTGCTGTGGCTTCAGTGGGAATATGACTTTTATCTACAGATCACCACCCAGCAAAAGGTTTTCTCAAAAAATGTATTTTTTGGAAAAAAAAAAATATCAGCTTTCCATTTCTGCATTTTGTTTTGGGGAACATC
This sequence comes from Elanus axillaris, assembly GCA_026212715.1. Classification (NCBI taxonomy): domain Eukaryota; kingdom Metazoa; phylum Chordata; class Aves; order Accipitriformes; family Accipitridae; genus Elanus; species Elanus axillaris. Next base: position 2,416,597 of record JANZLQ010000013.1, on the reverse strand, counting down.
TTTCTTGCCCATTCTCCAAGGGAGTAAAGTTCATTGCCCTATGCTGTCCCACTTTAAAGATCAGACTCTGTAATCAAAATAAAATAATTCTGTCTTCCCTTTGCTGGAGAAATCAGTGGAGCAAACAAGTTTAGGACTTCAGCTTTAGGCAATTTTTTAATATTTTTTTTCCCCCAGACACACGGAAAAGATTTCAGATCCAATGTCCATTCTTTAGACCTTTAAAAAGATATGTATATATGCATAAAGATATAGATATGTATCTATGCATGTATGTAAACATGTTCTTATCAACACTAAATTTGATCTTTCTGTGATATAAATTGAAATTTTGCCAAAATAAATTAAACAGCAAGTGCCTTCCCTAAAGCAACTCAACATGTAGAAGAGGCAAGCAAATCCTGAGTCAGGAAGACCTGCAGTGTGGGTTTGAGAGGGTTTTATTGTTCCATTTAGTGTTTCTCACTTTGCAAGGGTTCTCAAATAAACTGCTTAATTGTGCAGAGGCCATCGGAGGACAATTGTACACTAGTTGCTCACAGACTTTTAGAAAGAGTAATTAATCCAGTAAAGGATTAGATATCTGTTAATGGTGGCTATGTGTTGAACTGGCTTGTTTGTTACAGTAATTTGTTTTTTTGGAATGTCAATTTTATGCTACTGTATGTGGATCAAAACAGCATGGGAAAAGTCAAGTTAATGAAATGGAAGAAACTGTGCTGCACTTATTTAGAAAGGGGGAGCAATAATGCTGTACAATAATGCTTTCTAGCAGTGTTTTAGAGGTGCTTAGTAATAAATGCTGAAATTGCTTAAAAAGAACTAAAAATCAACTCATGACTCACTTTTAACTGTCATCTAATCTGCTTTATATCACCCACCAGAGTGGCAGAGATGAAAGTGCTATATTTCTGAGAAGGATTAGATCACACCGACACAAAGGTGTTTCGTAACACATATGTCAAGGTGGTAGATGGGACCCCTTACAGAGAATGACTCGTGTTCCAAGAACGCCAGCTTCCCTTTGCACATTGCATCTTAATACTTTCAAAGTAAACAAGACTTGTCTCGGGTGTCCTTATGGGTCCACAAGCAGGGCACGATCTGAAAACAGGAGAGGGGAGGAGAGAGAAGGGGAAGGGTGGGGAAGGAGAAGAGGGAGGAAGAGAAGGAGGAAGGGTTTGTATTAATAGCAAAAATCACATGATTCAGGAAGACCACATGCTCCAGGAGAAGTGGAATTTTTTTTTTTTTCAAGCTTCATTATAAAGAAGTTTCGCTATCTATTCCATATAAAATGTATCAAGAAAAAAAGAAAAAAAAAGAAAAAAAAGAGAAAGAAAAGAAGTCCAAACAGGACAAGGTGAGATACATATACCACATGTACCATATGGTCTATACCATTATCTAACAAGATAGAAACATAACAAAAATAAGGACTTTTTCTCAAAAGGCAAGGAAAAGGCCTGAAAAATACAAAAAAATCACCTGCATATTTAATAGAAGGAATTTTCTAAATAGTAAAATAGTGCAGGCAGACACCACATGTCTGCTGGTTCCAGCCTTGATGATCATCTAAACATGTTTTCCACCTCTGTGAGGGAGTGCCTGCAAGACCGATGCTATATGATGTGTCACACTTGTCTGTATGTCTAATGCCGTGCTCCAGCCTTATGAAATTATATTCTTTCAAAACTTCCCAACAAATTGTTTCCATGCTAACCAATCATCGTTTTGTGGCAAGATAGGCATTTAAAAATCTAATTCCTTTCTGCTAATTTTTTCTTACCTTAGCATATTTGGATTACTTTAACTCTGGACTGCCTATTTAACATTTTAGATTACACATAATAATATCTAAAGATTTAGGATCTTCAAAGTACAAAGTTCTCTTCCTACCCTTAAATCCATTCTGCTATGAATTTTATCTCTAACAAAGGGTGAAAGGGGAAAAAGGAAAATAATAAAACAGGAAGAAAATGAGCTTAGAAATTGAGCGTGTAGTAATAAAGCATAATAGCCCAAGATTCTGTTGCTGTCAAATCACTATCACACTTTTTACAGACATCTTCTACACCACAGAATAATAGAAACTGTAAAAGGTCCTGACAATACACTGATGGATTTAATAATCTTCACAGTAGGTCACAGGGGAGGAATTAGTTTATAGATTTAGGATTAATAGCCAGAATTTTTAAACAACTAGAATTCCCAGACAGTTACAAAGCTATACAATATACTTTTCCTTTACTCCTGATTCCTATGTTCCCAGTCTTGCTAAATTTAGAATTTAGTTTTATTTTAGTTGTGAAATCCAGTCCAACTCGTCATAAGTATCACAGTATTGTACATGAATAAGTGCTTGCAAACTGGACTAATGGCTATAAAATCTTAAGTTCTTCAAGGAAACCTTGTGACCGCTCTACCTCCCGCCCTCTGCCTTTGTGCCACGTCATGGGAAGTTGGTAACCGGGGCAAACACACTTGTGCACGTGCTCACGTGGGCACACTCTGCAGCCAAGCGGCTATGTTAAAGTTATTGAAGTTAATAACATCCAGATAACAAGTGTTAGTATAAATATTTCTATGTGATTTAGTTCTGCTCTTCTTTCTCTTACATATTCTATCATTGTTATTACTGCTTTTGGATTGGGCAGGGATTCAATATTATTACAAATATGTAATCAATGCGGGAGGTAAGACTTAGACTTAAATCCTACTAGGGTACATAAAGGATACCCTGAAATGTAAACTGAGCTTCTTGGTCCAAGGAAACATAATGCCTTACATTTATTCTCCTGGAATTTTTCAGGATGAGGAAGCTGAGGACAGATAGGGAAAGAGATGATTTTGGTGCTTTAATTTTATGAATCCAAATAATAAAGCAAATAAAAAATTATGTGCCTTAAATCTAGATGGACATAAATACAAAATATCAGAATAATTCATCTAATAATATTACCATGTCTACATTTTGATTACTGTCACAACTCTTGGTTGTTTATTGTAGCTCTGGATCGCAATCACAGGAGGAACATTTCATACTTATGTTCTCAATATTACATATATTATCACATTTACAGTATGAATTTTTTGCCTCTGATCTCTTGAAACTGTACTGTCATCTTCCTTATAAATCCGTGATGGAAGGATGATCTAGACACTAGAGATTTATTTTATTTTATTTTCATTTAATTTTAAGGGGAGATTACATCACTTGATCCTGTTTATGTATTTTCTTGCGCAGTGAAGATATTGTTATGTACTAGTCTATGAAGAGCAAAATGAGAAATAAGAACTCCAAGAGATGTTTAACACCATGGGAAAAGGAAGTCAAATCAAAAGTACAGAAGAGTTCTCTCTGACAGAATGGACTCCGCTGGGAGGATGAGCATCTGTATTGCAAAAGATTCTGAGGGCTCTCCAGGCATCATGATCTGGATTCCCATGATTTGCATGCTGACTACATTTCCCTGTTGAAAACATTATATATGAAAAATCTTTTATTATTTGATTCTTTTCCTGGGCAATCCTCTCATGCCACTTTTAGCTTTTATAAATCATTTGGCTTTACTTGATAATCTTCTTATATTTTGTTTTATGTCATATGATGTTGGTTTTTTCCCCACTGATATCTTTTATTACTTTCTTAGTTACCCACATGAGTGTCTTGCCTTTCTTCTATTATTGTTCTGAGTAGTGTTAGGTACTAATTTCAGAAATATTTAGATTGACTACCCTAGCTTTTTAACCTTTGTTACTTCTCTAAAAGGAGCTCAAAATGACAGCCCTGGAGGTCTGAACTTCCCTTTTGTTGATGTAGATATAACACTGGTAGGTGGGTTACAGGTTGCTCCATCAACAGAAGATGGCCTTTGTATTTTGCACGTATAACATCTATTATAATATTGTATAATTCACTCATTTCAAGCGTTTTATTCATTTCTCAAGATGGAAGATATTATACAGAGTGATGGGAACTTCTCTCTACCCTATTTCTCTTCATTTTTCTTTTCTCTCAGAAGATGAGTAGCTATAGCCCATACAATTATGCCAGCAAAAAAAATTGCGTGTGTTGTCTTGTTTCCTAAAAAAGTAATTTATATCACTCCTTAATAAAACATGAATATATTATTCCTAACTTCATCAAATTAAGGACACTGAGATGTCAAATTTTGACTTTTTTTCCTGTTTAAAACCAAGCTAAATGCCAGCGTTCTGGTCTCTTCTTCAATGCTAATCAACACAGTCTAATTGTTACGGAAGTCTCTTGTGCTTGAATGTGCCACTGTCTTCTTGTGTGACCTTAGTCTACTTTAACGAGCTCCCTTATTGACAATGTACAGGATTTTACTACTAGGTTTCTGGTTTAAATTAATTCCATGTAAGGCGTGAGTGAAAGTCATTACCATCTGACAGCTGTTCTGTGCTACTGTCTATGAAGAATGAATTATGGGGTTTTATCTATCCACAGTAGCTGAAAGTGAACAGGTGTCTCCATCGTTAAACCACCAATGCCAAATGGCATCCTTCTTGGTGGTATAAGATGTGAAGAGCATCAAAATTGAGTTTTCCCTCCCTCCACTGAAGTGATCCAGCTGTTACCCGATAACAATAGTTTTTACTCAGAGGTTATGTGACACCGTGTCCATGATGCCTCTCACTGTAAATGTCTTAAAAATGATTGTGAAATGCATTGCATTAGTCTGAACACTTAATAGGTTTTATTTCATGTCATTTTACAAGCTTTGATGCCCTGCTTTAGCCTCCTCCCTTGGCGTGGGAGGACAATCAGAAAAAATAGCAAAACTTGTGGGTTGAGATAAGATAAAAGTAAATAATAATAATATGTAGTGTGTAATAAATTAAATAATAATAATAGTAATAATAATAATGAAAAGGAATATAGCACAATAAAATTTAAAAAAAATAAACCCCAAGAAAAGACAAGTGATGCACAGTGCAGTTGCTTACCACCTGCTGACAAATGCCAGAGCAGCGATCCACACCCCCCCGGCCAAGTCCCCACAGTTTATATACTGAGCGTGATGTTCCATGGTATGGAATATCCCTTTGGCTAGTTTGGGTCAGCTGTCCTGGCCATGCTCCCTCCCAGCTCCTGGTACAACAGCCTGCTGGCAGAGCATGGGAAACAGAAAAATCCTTAACTTAGGATCAGCGCTACTTGGAACAAATAAAACACCAGTGTGTTATTCTCACACTAAATCCAAACCACACTGTACCAGCTACTACGAAGAAAATTAATTCTATCCCAGCTGAAACCAGGACACTCATTAACTGGGCTTTTGCCCTGCTGTCAGATAGATCCTGGCTCTCTTTAGCTGTTCTCACGGCTTAGAGAGGGTCTCTGATTGTTAAGCCACAGTCCCTCCAGCAGCACCATCTGGGCAGCCAGGTACGGGCTCACAGGATGCATCTAGTCTTGCCCACGCCTTTCCATTTCATCGCTGGGCCAAAGAGACCTCACCTGGACTGCCCTGCCTTTCGCACCAGCGCCCTGAGACCCGTGCTCGCTGCTGACGCTCTCCGAGGCTCTCTTGGAGATACCGTTCATGGCCATGTGGATGAGAGAGAAGGGGCTTGAGTCGAAGGGCTGGGCAACATCTCCACAGCCCCTTGAAAGTTCGTATTTTTAATGACTCTAGAAGTTAGTTACAGAAATGACAAGCAACATAACAACAGTGATACTCAATTTGAGAAAAGGAGAAAAAATAATGGTAGAGATGAAAGAATAAAGAAACATGAACAGTTAAAGAGCTAAGAGAGAAATGAATCTCCAAGCTGGAAAAGTTTGATCCAGTTGTACAAACAGATACAAGAAAGAAATTAATTACATAATGATCAGTACATGTTCCAAAAGGTATATTAAGTCATTACCTAGAAAAAATAAAAATAATAAAAATATTTTTCATTAATAACAACTGAAAGGGACAAAAAATACAAGTAGCAAGAAATAAGTTTTTCACAATATTCTAGTGATACTTTCTATTTAATTAGGCATGAAAGAAAATATAATTTATGAATGATAACACAATATAATTTGATTTTATCATTCAGTTAAGAAGATGTTCTTTACAGAAGGACTAAATTAAAAAATAAGTAAGTCAGGTTTCGTAAATTAAATTATTGTACAGAGCAATGCATTATATTAAAATGGTTAACAATTTCAGTCTTTCAAACCCCAGCTGTACCTCAGTAATAAGATTGAGTAGTAAAATAGAAGACAGAGTCCCATTGATTTAATATGATTTCTGTATACTGCGATACTACATACCACAAAACCCCATCTATAATATATTAAAAAAAAACCAACAAAACAACTAAAAAATGAGGCAAAAGATCAAAAACTGGTATTAGCCTGTGCTTCTCTTGACTCTTCTGTGCAGTCAGGTTCCTTCTACGGATAATATAAGGAACATGAACACTTAATTGAGGAGAACTATTTCACTTGGCCTCTAAAACTTCAGGGAAATTTGGTGCCTAAGTGAGAGAAGCTAGTTCATGCACAGAATTAGCTACTTTATTCTGCTTCTCTTGGAACATTCATCCCTCTAGTTCGAGGGCTTCATTTATTTTCATAAACTACAACTCAAGTGGAGTATTATCCCAATTTTAGGGAAAAAGTAAGCCTTAAGTAATATATTAAAGGCAAGAAGATATTTGGGTATTTAGTTTGTTGTTTATCTAGCTCGTTTTTGGCCAGACTTCTCCAAGTATGGTAGTGATATGTAGATTTTTTTGTATTAAAGCACAGTTCGCACTGAATTTGTCTGGATTTGTGAATGCACCAGGAATCCACTAATCACTGTGCAAGGGCTCCAGCTGAGAAACCAAAAAGGAGGAATGCAAGCACTTCTTGTGAAAACTTTGAGCTAAACAACTTGTTCTTTTATCACATAGCAGCTGAGGAGCAGAAGCAAATTAATATACAGTGATATAAAATTTTTCTGTCAGGAAATGCTGATTCGCTAGGGTTGAAACACTTTAGCAAGAGGTCTTCTTACCAGCTCACCTTTTTAATTTAGTACTGTCTTTATCCCTAAGAAGTGATACTAGTGTTTCCTCTACACAGAAAATACATGATACAGAATGAACAAAGCATTAGTCAAGATTTTTCAAGATGTGTAAAGTAAGGAATTTGGGGAGTGCCCGTGCCATTTATACAGCCTTAGTGAGACAATGTCTGGAACATGTCAGCCATGCTCAAAAGAAATAATTCCACCCTGTAAGTGTCAAGACTAGGACTAAGGTGACAGCTAGGGAAATGGAGATCTGGTGTAATAAAGACTGACCAAAAAAATCTTGTTCAGTGCCCGTCTACTGCTGTACCTGTGATAAGAACTTTCTTAAGCTGTCCTCAAGCAGTCCTCTAAAATGAGCAATCAAAAAACATCCCCCAAACTACTTTCATGTTGAAGCTTTCTAGATGTGTCTAAAGGAGAACAAGCTTCTCGTCTTCAGTTTCAGAAAACTGGACTCAATATTCTATTCCAGACATATATAACACTCATGATCCTTAAAATGGACGTTATTTTAAAAAAAATCATAATAGAATTGTAATTTCATCCAATTTATTCTAAAGTTTAGGGCCGGGGGGGGGTGGGGGTTGGGGAGACTTTTACTG